>JBBMOI010000026.1:247500-352500 GCA_038088405.1 Porites divaricata | reverse complement strand
ACCACTGGCTGGACATGATGGTTAATATGTAGCTTCAGTTGAAAATCTTTTAATTTTCCAATTTCTTTAAACACATCCTTGTATCTGGCTGTGAGCTCACGGTGATCTGTTACACGATTCACTGGAATTTCCAACTTTAGAACTCCTAACTTTACGAGCTGATTCTCTGCCTAACAGTGCTTCCCCTTGCCCCTTGACAACTGTAACCTCGGCTGGCACACTTGGTTCGCAAAATAATGTCAGTTGAAAATGTTCCCATAACGTCGAGTGGTTTAACAGCTCCAAATGCGTACAGCTTTTTTGTACTTCGCTTTGTGACACACTTGATATGACGTTTCTTTAACTGATCCCATAAGGATTCACTAATAACATCTACACTAGCTCTAGCATCAATAATCATCTCAACTGGGATACCTTTTCCCCATCATCTCCACCAGCAATTGCAAACAAATATTCATCATCCTCACGGTCTACCCTCTGAGTATACTGCACTGCTGAGCTTCCAGGGATGTTCTGAATTCTAGTTTTGCATACATCTGCAAAATGTCCCACCTGAGAGCACTTTGTGCAAGTTTTTCCCCTTGCCAGGCACTGGGCATCTTTACCAAAATGGCCTCTTCTTCCACATCGCCAACACTCTTTACATGTTTGTGCATTGGGATTTCTGCTGCTTCTTGGTGAAGGGTCTCGCACTCGATTGACTGGCTCACTGAATAGACTCATACTTTTGTGTTTGTCTTTTGACTGCTTCATAATTCCGTGCAATTTCTTTTAGATGTTGAAGAGTGTGAGTCTGACCCTGTTCCAAAAGTTTTCGGCGCAGATCGTTTGATCGACACTTAGAGATGATTTGATCCTGGATTTGAGCATCCAGCTGATCTCCAATATCACATTGCTGGACTTCACGTCTTCATCGCACCAAAAATTAATCAATTGTCTCTCTTCCTCCTTGAACCATCTCTCTGAACAAATACCGCTCATACGGAATGTTAATCTGTGTCACGAAATGTGCAGTTAGGGCATCTACCGCTTTTTTACAATCCTTCGGACTTCCGGTGTCAGGCAAAACATCGAAAATATCTTGGACATCCGGTCCCGCACAATGAAGAAGCGCTCGTCTCTGCACTTTGTTGTCATCCTTGTCAGGAATAATAATCAAGCCTTTTCCATCCGTATACAACTGAAAACTGCGAAGCCATCTTTTCCATTCTGTACCTACACTACTCGGGTCACTTTTGACATCAAACGGTCGAATTCCTCCAATATCCAAATCTTTCAAACTCATATTTGTTAAAATTATTCTTTACATCGTGGAAATCATCCTCGTCGCCATTTGTAGAATCTTTGGAACGGGCATAGCACGATGGACACGGATTAAACCACAACCGGAATTACTTTTAATTTAACATGGCCGATCCTCCCGCTCACGCGCCCTGAACATCATGTAAGAGTCCCCAAAGTATACGTATGTATTGCCTCATGTAAACGTATACGAAACTTCCTACAGTAACAAACTCTAGAAATCTCTAGTTTTAGCATTCAGTGCATTGTGTCATCTAGAAATGTGTAAAATCAGTTATGTTCACTACAGATGCATGTTATCTTCTAGTGTTTCAAAAATCACGGTAGAGGAAGGTGGGTAATAATCTTTATTATTATTGATTATTCGTTTCTCAGTTTCCGATTGGCTCAAATCTGCTCAAATCTCCCGTCTAATTATAAGGGTGAAACACCTATCCATGGCTGCCACTGCCCGGGTGATATGGCTTTGTGCAAGCGTGAGGTACTGGCCAGGTAGTGGGTTGGTGTATGTTTGCCCCTTGTTTTAAGTTTGTCTTAATTCTTCATAAACAACCGGCGTTGACCAAATTTGGAAGATGCGAGCAATATACCATCGATTCAAGAATATAATTGCTTGGAAAAGAGGGTAATCGATGGTATGTTGACATAAAAACGAGGTTGCGGGAGCTTTACTCCCACCTATCAACCTCGTTTTCAGGCGCGGCTGCCTAGCTGTTTATTCACGAGAGAAATTAAAAAAAAAAACAGCGTTCTTGACTCCGTAACAAACGCCTACTCAAACCTTGAAATGAAAGGCTATGTAAAATATCTTGGTTTAATGGTTGATTCAAATCTTTAATGGAAATATCACGTAGAATTTATCTGTCACAAAATCAGCAAAATTGTCCCTTACTTAGCTTATGGTATCTGTGGTTGGGGAAATGTGCCTTGACATTTCAAAGAAAAATCGTAACTCTACAAAAACGGGTCTTACGTCTCATCTACTTCAGTAAGTCTAAGGAACACACCGTACCCTTCCTTCTCAAATGTAATTGCCTTCCCCTACCTAGCCTATATTTTAGAGATTGTAGCTACTTATTGTATGATATCAACAGACAGACAGCACCATTTAGTATACTCAATCAAATTTGCTAAAATCGATTTATGTTAAGTTCTCCAGAACCGATAAAATGTCTGCCTTTTTCACAAGAGTTTGAACACTATTCCTTATTCGATTAAAATACTCAAACGTTCGGTGATCGGAGCGGGACTCGAATCCAGATCCCAACCCGCTGAAGACTCTATTACGCTCCCTCCCACGGAGATTATCACACTTACGTGGCGTCGTCTGATTCATCTCCTTCATTGTTCAGGCATTCTCCTTTATGAATTTCTTTAATCATGTCGTTGTTCCTAAAACAGTTGTCTCGCCTCAAGTTGCAGGGGCTTTTGTAAGTTCTACCGTTACTTCCACACACTGGATCATAAAGGATAGCGCATTTCTCTGGGCAATCATTTGCGGATACTAGCTGCAACGCTACGAACGAGAAAGAACAAAATACTTAGACGGTAGTGTCTTCTAGGTTCTTAGCTGGTAGAAACTAAAACTTCAAGAGCTGCAAGACCACAGCGACGATCAGTTCAGCTGTTCCGGATCTAGATCTCATGTAGATGGGCTTTGATAGATTGTGCTAATTTGTCACTGCGAGCATAACTGTCAGTATAATTTGCACTTTTTGGCTAGTTTTGGAGCACAAAATTGTAATTTTTTGGTCATGTAACTAATTTTGTTTAGCCCGGTATCAGTTTTACATATGGATTTAAGTAACAAAATTAATTTTCATCAGCTTATTGTCACATGGGACGTGGGTCCCACAGAAAGGTCAGGAAGTAGCCTCTTTCCACAAAACCCAACTCAAGTGCTTAACGGCATGCTCGTTTACCTAAGATGGCGTCCTCCTGCTGTTGTTAAATGTTTGAGTTTTTATAGTCGTCAGACAATGAATTACCGCGCACTCTTAAAGTTTCATTATGTATAATAAGGGTAAATGTGTTTGCCATTTACTTACCTCGTTAAGAGAGAACCCTGGGAACGAGGTTGATGTTTTACACAATTAAAAGTAAAAAGTAGAAGCAAAATTTCTGCATTTTTGGCTAAACTGAGCATAATTTATGAAACTTAGCATCGTTATTGGTATAATTTTTGAAATATATGAGCACTGTTACTTTTGCAAGCACACCGCATGTGGACCGTGATCAGGAATATTGAAAGCAAGATATACCTATACAGCAATTCACCACTTTTGAAAGAGAAGGCAACTGGTCCGAAATAACCTTTGCATAGACTTCTGGGATGTTTTTAGGGACAGGGGAAAACAATTGGCCAATAGCCGACCGGCTTGTTCCCAATAACAATCCCAGAAACAATTGCGGGATACATATCGGGTCCAGTTCGCTGCTCGTTTCTAAAGTAGCGAAAAATGACAAAGTAAACAAACTTGGTAAGAGAAAAACTGGAATATATCTAGCAAACTTGTCCGATGTTTCACAGTTTGCAAACACAAACCATTTTCAGGGCATAAAAGAAAATAAGAAACTAAAAAGAACCATTATAACTAAGAGTTTGAATTTAATGAACTGGCAGTAATTTGTTGGTGGACCGACTTGGTGGGTATTGTACCTTTGAGTAATGAAAACTAGATTGAAATATTTATAAACTCAAACAGTATGAAAATAAAAATAAACAAACAAACAAAAAATAAAGTGATTTATTTTAACAGGAAATAAATATGTACACGTTCAGTACACAATTTGGTTATGCCTTTTTCCAAATTATCTATCACAAATGCTGTCAGCAACGAATGATGATCAAAGGCAATGATACGAATGTCATTAGCCGGGGGTATTCGGCTCCTGAACCAATGGTCATGATCAGTGTTCAATTGTAATGAATTGCATAACTGTACCTACCTAAGTTGAACTCTGTAAAGATGAAACACAGGGAGAGAAGGCGTTTTCTGCTCATCTCACTTTAGCAGCAATTCCGCTAGAACATTAAAAAAATGTTTCGTTTCAATGCAGAAGAGTATGCCCCAGCATTACTGAAATTTAACAACGGTCACATTTCATGCACAAAATACATTTTATATGTCGTCGAGTTTTTGTGAGTATTGGTGTCAGGATTTTAAAGCATTAACGTTTGGCAATAAATGTTAGCGTAACATTTGTTTGGTCAAGTAATAGGTAAATATTGTTATTTCAGTCTCATTCTCATTGATATCAATGACACCTGCTAAGAACATGTGTTATCCGCAAGGAAAGAGCAAAAAGTCCTAGGAAAAGAGCCAGCGAGGCTAAAGGAGGTACATTGTAGGGTGAGTGGATAGCGCATAACTCTCCCGGTGGGGCTCAGTGCTTTGCTCTCACGCCTCCACGCCTTTTTCGACTCTCCCCAGTTTCCCCTCCCCTTCGTGTCTCCGGCATCTCTTACCAGGGCACCTGTCCAGTGGCTGGGTTCACGCGCTTTTATTCCGATCAGTCAACGCCACGTGACAGCCTTAAAAACAAAGTCACCCAGGGACTCATAAGACTTAAGGCTCAAAAAAGCTAGTGAAGTCAATTATATTTCAATCCAACTCCACAACTTGCCATGTAACCCTTGGTTACCTTGATGCAACCATGATAACACGAGAAATAAAATCGCGAAATGCTAAACCGTAGCTTCTTTCATAGGATGCATTAAACAGATTTGTCTTTCTTGCTTTTGTATTTATTTCACATATTTCGTCTTTTCTTTTTCTTTGCTTTTTACTTATTATCTGTAACATCTGATTTGCTGTAGAATTAATTTGGCACCCCTAGACTAGCGTTTTTTTTTGCTAACTGCGTGCCAAGAAATTGTACTTGCAATATTATGATAATAAATGTCTTGTCTTTTCTTGTCTTAACCCTAAAAATAATGAACGAAAATATTTCTCACGATTTCATAAATTAAATAACGACGCTCATTTGTAAATGCAGCGAAGTGAATTTCATTTTGAAATGCCAATGATCGCTGACTCTCGTGTTATATCTGACCCAAACAGTAAACCATCTGCTTCACTTGCTCGTTTCAAGAAATCGCCTACTGAAACTTAGGCGTTTTTAAAGAAGTCTTTAACGGTTAAGTGAACAGATGATGACGCCGCCGGAAATAGAAGTCACTTTAAAAAAAGAGAGAAAATAAGATGAAAACTGATATTACCATCTTACTGTTTTTATGAGATTTTAGCTGCAACACGTAAACGTAGCGTTCATCGTGACAAAGTCGCACCATGTTGAAAACTTAAAAATCGTCCGCCAATCACGAAATCCCACAAAAATCGGCTTTCGACTACCGTACTAGTCTACCGTACCGCAGTTTCATAAAAAAAAATCTGAATCTTGGGAATTACACACTAAATTAAAATAAAATACTTAACTTTACTTACCGCTTTTTGAGATCTAAAGATAAAATTCACGAATTTGTATTAGTGAAAACTAAACATTTGGTTTTGAGTGCAAACGTATTGACAACTGAGATTGATTGGATACACAGTTAGAACAAGTGTTTATGTTCCCAGACATATCCATTGATTAAAATGGTAAATACAATAATACAATATTTACTGAGCCAAAATCTACCATTGATTTGTAAATGAGCAGATTTACTCGGAGAAAAAATCAATTAAAATTTTAAGCTTGCTTTGATCAATAACGCTTCAGTCTGTCTCTGCTTCAGCGACATATCAGTATCCAAAATCGTAGTTCGGGATCCCTCGAACAGAAATTTTTAAGGGGCTTTAGTGTGTTGGTTGGTTAGTGGGGTCAGAAAAATGCACAGAAAAACTAAAACCTCATCAAAATTTACCAAGATTTACAAAAATCGCAAATTATAGGAGTATTCATGGCAACCACTTCTTAGGAAATTTACTCTCGGTTCGTCAGATTCTTTGTTAACTGCAGTAAAGCGGATGCACCCAATATAGATGGACAAGCTTGACTTTCAAGAGAACATTTTATTTCTAGCTATTACTACAGTTTTATAAGACCATAATTTCTCGGTTAGAAAAGAAAGTGTACGAAAATAGAAGATTTCTCATGGTTAATATTTTCATATACTTCAAGCATCAAAAAGCCAAATTCAAATTACAAGTGGAGATTTCATTGCTTCTAGAATTCAATATAGCATCTTTATCATTTAATTTTCGCGGTTAGAAAACTTTTCTAAACGGTTAGGATATATAGAAAGCTGTTCTCATCACTTATACTTAAAGGAAGTCACTTTTACCACCCTTGTTGAAAAAATTCATTCAATCGAATAATGAACCTCAAGAAAACGTCCAAACACAGGTAAATGTTTAACTTTTCTATTTTCAATTTAAATTAGCACCAATATTATTTATATAATTTCAATATTTGTTCTTTTATTATTATTATTATTTTGTAAATGGGAACGCTACGTAACCCCGCCTCTGTCATTAGAGAGCTTAAGTAACAGCGTTTTTGAGCGACGGACGTCGACCGGAAGTAGACTTTCTGCATCATTGGGAAGTGGATTGGTTCAAAATCTCGGGTAAATCGTCTTTATAAGGGAAAAGAAACTTAGCAATACAATTTTGTTAGCGTCCAGGGCCGGGTTGTTCAAAGCGGGGTTAAGATAACCCAGGGTTAGTACGAAATGTGAATTCAGATATGAAAGCTTAAAAAGCAAATTCAGTTTAATTCTTCTTGTCTACAATTTGACGATTAGCTACTCTAAAAGGACTAGAGAAAATTATCAGAGAAAATGCTTTTGATGAAAAGAGAAAGAGACCCGGGTTAAAATTTAACCCTGGGTTAGCGCTAACCGCCTTCCAACAACTCGGCCCAGGGATATAAAAAGGGAGAAGGCCTCACTTCCGGTTGACGTGTTAAGCTCTCTATTATCAATATAATATTTTAACTATTGCGAGCTTGAGTAGGAAACTGGGTCAAAATCAGTTCCCAAAAGAAACCCCACAATTTTCCAGTCTCCTCACTTCCCTTTTCTGTTCTCCATTACGACTCATCCACGAGACAAGAAACCAGGCATGCACTACTGACGATCTTAAAGGGCACTGATCGCAGCAGTTTAGTTTATTTCTTTAGTTTTCTAACTTACACCGTAATATTTAGGGAGTTATTATAACTCCAAAAATGGAGTAAAAATTTTAAGTACAGGATAACCCCTTTTTGGGGTTACTTTAACTCCTAATTTACCCCCGAATTTGGGGTCATTTTTACTCCTGAAAAAGAGTTCTTTTTACTCCCAGACTGGAGTTAAAATAACTCCGAAATGGGGTTATTTTTACTCTTTTTGGAGTTAATTTAACTCTGAAAGTGAAGAAAAAATTTTAGGTACAGGATAACTCCTTTTTTGGGGTTATTTTAACTCCTCAATATCTGGGGTCACTTTTACTCCTGAAAAAGAGTTCTTTAAACTCCTTTTTGGAGTTAAAATAACTCCCCAAAAAATAACTCCACTGTAAGGAGTTAAATTAGCCCCACTAGAGGAGTTATTATAACTCCTTGAAAATTACTGTGTAGTTGCTTTGAAAAGGAAGTACAGTTAAACCCCGTTAGTACGGACACTGTGGGGGGGGGGGGGGGGGGGGATAGAAAGTTTCCGTATTAAGCGGGTTGAATTTAGAGACAATGTTCGGGCTTTCTTTTCCAAGGGACAAAGCAAACTGTCCGTGATAATGACATGTCCGTATTAAGCGGCTTTCCTTAAAGCGCGTTTGGACTGTAGTTCTAAATGGCGAGATCACTGCTTCCTGACATAAACATATCTCCCACGCCTTGCAATTCAAACAACAGTGGCAGGCTGAACAGTTTTCAAAAGTGTGTTTGTTCACCCGTATCTATTTAACAGTTTTGACTTTACACTTTCAAAGCGACAGTTATTTTGATAGTTCACTAAATTTGGTGACCATTTCGTAAGGGATGAATTTCGCTAACTTGTGTAACACAGCAATATTTCTACTTCCTTCCTAGTAAAATTCTACAGCTCGCTGCTATCGTTAGTATGAACGGCCCTTCTTGTCCTGGGTAAAATGTTGACGGGACCAAGTCATATGTTCCGGCGGGCACTTTGGTCAGCTGTTGTATGTAAAAGCCAGGCCTGAAACAGAACGAATGCAATGCGTTTGAGATTTGACTGGAAATAAAACTACAAACCATTTAAATGTCAATTTGGGCGCTACATGTATCACATTTCAGCCACACGATTTCTCTTCTCTTTTCTTCTCTACGACAGGGAAAGGAGATTCTTTTTGTCGACAATTTAGGGTGGGACTCTGGTAACTGGCCGCTATATAGTTATAGCCACTTAAAATTACGGTTCGACTAAAGCTGGGTTTGTTGGCTCGGTAGCCCCGAGTTTAACTCCCCGGCCACGCTAGTAAACGTCCAGCGGGCTAGTTCTTAATCTTCCACTATCGTCTCACAAAGTGGCCCAGTAGTTTCATTATGGCTTTGCTGAGTCACCAGTACAGAACGATACCCTCAGTAAAAAGTCACGGTTAATCGCATCGCATTGGATAACTGTGAAGATCAGTATTAAATTTACCTGTACGTATCAGAGTACGCCTCGTACACAGGCTTTCCATCCGAAGCGCGGTCAACAGAACGGATAATGGCGCCAACAGAAAATTGTCTAAAAACAGCATAACATTTAAAACAACGTTCAATCATCAGGAGGCGAATGCAAGTGACATACAAACAGTTCGTGGGCGTTCACCATGCCGGTAAAGCAAAAAAAAGTTCGACAGAGGGAAAGAGCAATCACAAAGATCTCAGAACGAGCTGTACTTAAATAACCCAAACAATGCATCTAGTCCTAAAAGCAACAGGCTTGATAAAACGCGCCATTCTACGCCTTTTCAATGCAGACTCCACCAGATGTCCTTCACGAAGGAATGCACAAACCAGTCTTCACTCAAGGTGTAGAACAGAAAACAATCACAATATACAAGGCTAGAACATCGGCACAATAAGTTCGGCAAAGTCTCTTTTCCGGCCAATACGATTTCGACTGTATTTAGAACAGGGGCTACTTTGTAGACTCTTTGTAAAACCTGCCGTCAGACGTAAGTTCCAGCGTCTGGCGTTAAAAGTGTCTTACTTGGCTGAATGACAAATGTCAGGTTAAGATTTAATCAACTCATGGTCCTGGTGTCAATAGGGTCAGAATCGGGGAGTACCATAATTCTTCTTTTAAGTCTCTCGGGGGTTAATAGGGATGGGGGCTTATTTAATTTAACGAAAATGATGGTATCAGTTGTCCATAAAGAAAAGGAAGCTCATGCACATGAAGTTACAGGTCATGAAAACGAAGATAAAAACAAATCCGAACTTCCAGCAAGTGGATAAACCAAACCAGATCAGCCCACATTAAGTGTTACAGTCGTGATTGATCAATACAGTCCATTATTTAAGAATAAGAGATGAGGAAAACGGGGGGCTTAACAGAAAGAGGAAGCTAAATAACATTCCTCTGAAAAGGGAAATGGGGATTAATAAAGAAGGGGACTTAATAGAGGGTTTAAGGTGTATTAACTCTGAAGCATCAACAGCGAATGAGATATCTATATTAGGGTATCAAAATTAGCCCTGTTTTAATGAAATGGGGTGTCTTGGCAATCAAAGCTTACTTGGGGCCACGCAGTTTCAGTAGAACTTCAGCTGTTTCCACTTTAGAAGATGTTTGCAACTGTAGACGATACACTGGGTTATTGGAATGTGACGAGTAATTAGGACATCCGCCGGCCAAGGTTCCTTTCCATTCACCTGTTACCTACAATACAAACAAATAAGACCTGGTCAGCGAGATAACCAAACTCAGTCTAATTAACCACTTTTCGTTACACAATGTTCAATATCCACTATAAAGGAAATACAAAGAAGTTAATGTTCAGTGAGTGAAGCTGATAATGATACAACAACCTTGAAGACACGTTTCACTGGAAAACCCTACTGTTGGAACATTGGTCAGTGGAGGCGCGTTTGGCATCACAATTTCGCTACACACACAGTCACGAGTCAACCCAGTCATACAATACACTAACCTGCTTTTCAACTGTGTATGGAATAGGAACTGGGGACAAACGAAATTCAGTTGACGAAAAGACCTGCAGTTTGACAAAAAATCCTTTTAAATTTAACAGAACCTACTTCAAAAATCACCATGTATTATACAGCTTATCCAGGTTATGCGGAAGTGCCATAGTATGAAATAAGGGAAACGTTTTGCTGGCTTGGAACCATGGACTAATAAACATTTTTATATAGCTGGAACTTTTTTCAAAACAGCGCGCGCTTTCATTGGTTACTTCGAGGTCACATGACACCTAATAATGAAACAGTTTCCCGCCAAAATCTCTGAGCGGGCAACAGACGCCAGAGGGTAACAGTGCACTGTTAAATGACAGCGAATGTTGTCTGACGAACGCTGCTACAGCGAGGTTTAATGAATTTTCAGCTTCAAAATTTCCCGCTATATAACAAATTACTTAAAGACCGGTCTCTCGGGAAACAGTTAATTTTGTTTTCCTCGAATCTCAATGTTTCTCAGGAAATAAAATTAACTGTTTCCCTCGGCATCAGTCATTAAGTGTTTATTACAATAACACTCTCGTGTGCAACTAAAAAAGAGCAATGTTATTAGTAAAGAAAATAGATAGAAGGAAACGTTGATATGCGGGTACTTGCCTTGAGGGTGTAGTGAATGGTGTTTGTTTTCTCGTACTGAGAGACAACAAGAGTGAATCGCTTTGTTCCTTTAGGTGCGTTGAGTTTGGCCAGATAGAATGGACTGTTTATTTTCGTGCCTTCCAAGAACGGGTTATCTAAACCAAGGGGGGTACAAAGAAACGTAGGTCTGTGTACCTAGAAATTTATCATTTGAAAAACCTGCAGTGGACTTCGCGCTCGAATTATTTTTCGTTTGACAATTGGTTAAAGAAAGGCAGCTAACTAGGATCGATTAAAAAACAGCAACAACAACAACAACAACAACAACAACAAACATGCTCGACAGTGGTTTCGATTAGACGACATCTGAGACTACCTACCCAAGTTTAGAAGAAAAGGAGAAATCAAAAAGCTAGTGGAGTAAAAAGCTGAAAGAAATCTGAGTAATGAAACGCAGTTACCTGGGTAAAATATTCTTCCGCCATCTGAGGTGTACACGTGAACGGTTATAAACTCCTTATTCTCTGCAAAGTCATCCTACCAGAAGGATTTTCAAGAGTCAGGAGAGTCAGAGGAGCACATCACTTTTTCACAAATTTAACAGACTACCAAACCCCCGGGTAAAAGATAGAGAAGCGTTACAAAAAAATCTTTTAAAATAACAATACATCACGTCCCACCACATTACATGTACCTTCTGTGTTATGTGTCGAGTGAGAAGAATCCAAACAACAGTGTCTTGGTCAGCGGACAACAACTCCAGCTTGTACTGGGGATTGTCACCTGTTAATCACGTGCACAATTAGTGTGCGTATAATTGTGCATCTTTAAGACTGGTTTTCACCAGTAAAGGACGTGGAGTTGGAGTCGTAAGAATTAACCAAACAGAGTGGTATGCGGAGTCATAAGCTCGAAGGAGAAACAGTCGCAAAAAAAGCAACGTATCAATATTCTTTCGATTCAGAAGTTATGACCCCGTCGTTTACGACCTAGAGAAAACCAGATTGCCCAAGTGGTAAGTAGATACACAAGAATGAACAAATCAAATTCTCGTCCCCACGCAAAGTGTTTGGTTTAATTTTACCGTTTCCGCTTCTGAATCAAAGCGGAATCCGTTTCCACGGTCCTAATAACGACTCCGACTACGAATTCTTCCCTAGTGAAAACCAGCCTAATTAAAATTAAATTGCTATTGGAAGGTCGCATGCCACAGCACCTTCATAAACGCAATGCTTGGCTGCTCACTGAATAAAGAAAATCAGCAGTGAATTTGTGCGTTTTGTTTGTCGGCATTAGTTTACCAAAACAACAATAAAGATGTTAAATATTAGAATGCGCTAACCAACGTTGTAGACATCCTTCTTGGGTCCTTCAGCAGCCGTCCATGTCCTGTAGGAAGACAGAAGTGCAATTTAATTTTTGAAACACAACAAATTTACCCATTCTTAAAAACAACACTTCTACAACGCTTCCGTTTTTTCTTATCGCGACTCCATCCTCAAAAGGTCTGGTTTAACAAGGCCGGCCGTACTTAAAATGTGTCAATGGTAATGAAAAGTTAGGCGACGTGAAAATCACAAAAGCCTAAAGCAATGAAAGGCAAGATGACTGAATCCAATCACCTCATTCTTAAACCCTAAACAAAAGACTGAAACAAGCTACCGTGATTTCCATTTCATCGTCCCAAGCTCTTTTTGCATTTACTCACAGGTTTGAATGTAACAGAAAGGAAGGACTGTTGAAAATCAGCTTCGAATTCGCCATTCAACGCATATCCTAGAAAACACATCACAACTAAGTTCTGTCAAAAATAAGCCGCGAAAAGAAGCTGTACTTACGAGTGAAGAGAAAAGCGGTATTTAAAGAGTTTGGGATTCCAGTTCATGTAAATCACATCAAAAAATTGCATAAGGCTCTCCCAATTGATCCAGAAAACACCTAGAGAAAGGTAAAAATGTAATTTGAAGAATGGATGACGTTTCACTCGAGTCGAGAAAATTTTCCGATCTCTATCGCAGTCTTCCTCACCATCACCATCATTATCTTTTTAATAACCACCAATGAAATACCAGGTGAGCATTCGCGTGAAATCAACTTGTCTTTATCATCATCACCATCGTCATCATCATCATCATCATCGACAAAAGCAAAATTCGAACAAGCAATTCATACAAAAACCAAGAATCAACTGAGATAATAACCAAGCTTTAATGCAACTGGAGCAAGTTAATGTCGAGTTATCATTTGAAAGATGATCACCCAAGCAACTCAAGTCAATAAGCACACATTAAAAGTATTTTACCATTGTCAATCTGCAAAGCACTCTTCCTGTCATAGTTTAGAGCTCGCTGAAGATCTGGTGTCCAGCTGGTAGAATCTAATTCAGAAAATTTTCCCTGCAAACAGACAACCTGTGTTAATAATGACTGATGCTGGCGTAACTTCACCAATGCCATGAGAAATTTAATTGGCTCCTTTATGAAATGCTTATAACATAATAACTCAGTCAAAATCAAACCATACTGTCCACAATAATGATGTGTCCGTATTAAGCGGCTGTCCGTTGAGCGGGGTTTGACTGTCACGACTTTAAATGCCAAAAGTTAAAATCTCAACTGACATGAAGCAAACCAGCAGGTTAGTTACAAGTTTGAACGTAGAATTGAACCTGGGTCTACCGAGGAACAAATCCAGCTATTGGTCAGGTCAGAAATTGAAGCTGGGAACTCGAAGCTCCATTCCTCTTGTGTGTTACAATCTTTTCCCACTTTTCTGATTCAAAGGTCTAAAGATCTGATTCTTTCTCATCGTGTGTACCATCGTGCTGACTTGAGAAAGCGCGGATGTGTAGTTTTTTTCAGTCAAATTGTACAGAAAAGAACAAAATCATTCCCTACACGTAAATTGACTGGCCCGCCAAGATCAGCTCTGACTAGCTACCTGAGGGCCAGTGCACTTTTGTAAAACTTAAAAAAGAAAAATGAGCGATTATTATTGTTGGTAAGTAAGGAGAATCAGCAATTGATATTAAGAACTGAAGAGTAATCAGCGTGCTGGGTATCAACTTTCCGCCTCTTTTTTCCTTTTGAAGATTGTTGCTAAAAATCTAATCATTGCCTGTACTGAGATTCATACTTTCCATCGTAAATGACTCCAAGGGTTCTTTAATTGAAGAAGACGATGCCCCTGTAAGAAAGAAAATAAAATAATCACAGTCAGTAAAATCATAGACTATAAGTTCAATGCACAAAAAAGACCATCAAAATTAAATGCGCATCCTTGATATAGTGTACATCATAAAGAAGCAATTTTTTTCTTGAAAAACAGTTTAAAAAGTAAACTCATGTTCGTTGGTTATTTGTAAGAAATTTGTTGTCTTGTGTTGAAATTAGGTAGCTCCCTAAACTTTCGGAAGTTGACATATGCCCTATCTGTTTGTCTACAAGCTTTCTTTTTTAACAACAGTTTTATTTTTGTCAGAGGATAGCCATGTACTGATTGGCAACCCGAGCAGCCTATTTTGCCCGCTCGGGATCTCCCGCTTTAAACCCGCAAGGAACCATTAATCGAGAAATAACTTGTTCAGTCAAGATGGCTTGAAATTAGCCTTGCTCTTTTTTTTCTGTTTTTATCGACCGAAATGAGCGGCAGAAAAAAATGAAAAGAAAAAGAAAGAAAAGAGAAAAAAAGAAAAGAAATGAAAAGAACTCGGCCCACATCCAGCCATCTTGATCTCACGCTTGGTTTATAACAAATATACTACTCAGTTATACTGGGAACATCTTCATTCATCGGAATTCAAACTTCTCCGCCAGCATTGAAGGTGGCCGTTGTGCAGGGCAAATACATGTCCATCAAAACTCATCAACAATTCCGAAATTACCTGGATTTTTCGCATATCCAACAAGGCATAGGCGTGAGTAGATACCAGCCCTGCTCGGTCAGCATCGCTGTCGCTTAGGGGCCCCGTTGCGACCGTAATAAGACAATCACCTGTGTTCAAATAAAAAAAAAAAAACTGATTAAGTTCATGATCATGTGTTTGCCGTTAAGGTAGATGAGGAGCAGGCCGCAATATAATTCATGAGGTAAGAATATGTATGACTCAAAGGGGAAAATATTCAGGTCCCCTCTGTTGTTCTTGATGCCCTGATACAAAAGTTCTTATTGGTTTACCCTCATTTTTGTACAAAAAACGAATGATGACACAACGCACCAAACTGTTGCTACTTGAAATAGCCAAAATAAGCTCAAGTAGTACTGTTAATGATATATGAAATACATCATAGCGGAGCTCCCACGCGCGCGCGAAGCGCGCGCGTGGGCGTAGCCCCATAACTTAGTAAATCTACCCATCCCAGAAAATTTGGTAATCACGTGACCGTACACCGACCACCCGCCCGCCCGCCCGCCCGCACCACAGGACAACCAATGTTTACTTTCACACTTTCTAACTACTTTCCATTTGGGAGCCCAGGAGGAAACCGATTGCACATCAATGTTGTGATCAATTGACAGCTGTCAAAACAAGGTATCCGCTGACCACTATCACCTCACCGTATCGCGGGCTCAAGTGTCTACCCATCGAGGTTGAGTACTTTTTTGAAGTTATCCGCTGACAAGTTACTGGTTTTCATATGATCACAGGCTCAAGTTTTTTTTATTTTTTTAAATTTATGAAATATGCTGTGTTTATATCATGATGGGCCCGCACTATTAAGAATTTGATTTCAAACTAACCATGGACGCGAAAATTCAGCAAGTTAATTAAAAATACAGGCGGGGGGAGACCTTTTCTTACCTAGGTCACGCGTTGGTCACGCTTTACGCCCAACTTTTATGCTCTGATTGGTCAAAATTTGACAGGTGAGTTCATGCGGAAAATTTATGCAGCATCTTAAAACTTGTTTACTTTGACAGCTGAAGCTGGCAGAGTTTTGCGTCAACTTGTGATGTTTTTAACTGTCTTTTTCCACTGGATGTACAAAATGAAATACAGCTGCTATCAAGTCTGTTATTCATGGCTAGTTTGTTCATTGGTTTTTTGGTTGAAAGATGCGTGGCTTGTCAAAGTTGGAAATCCGATTTCGGATGGCATCGTTTTCGTTTTTCACCTTGCTTGATTCGGTAGAGGATTCAAAACTCTCAAGCGATTATCGCGTTACTTTTTTCAGGAGCTGCATCTCGAATGGTAAGCCTGAGTAATGATTGCATTTGAAGTTTGTTTTTTTCATATCTAATTTCATGTAGTCGAGCACAATTTATGCGGCAAGTTTATGCACGTTTGTAAGATTTGAGACAATGAACCGACCTAATATCAGGTTTGCAGGGTTTGATATAAGCTTACAAAACTTTAAAAAGCCTTTAGATATATTTTCTCACCGCAAATAGAAAAAAAACGTTCCGAAGAATATTTAGTAATAAATTTGGCTGTAGAAGGAAAACTTTGAGCGATTTTCTTGCCTCGAGTTCATCTTTGAGAAAAGCAAACACCGCGACGCCGGCTTAAAACATAAACTTATTTTAAAAGCTTTAAGACTCAAGATTTTTCGAAACGCTTTAATACTTATCTTCGTGAATGAAAATTGTTGTCTCTGTAAATGTTTAACCGAATTATATTTCTTTTAGTGATTGTTAGTAGTCTCTCTTGCAATTTTAATCGCTGTGCTGTTTGTTTTCAGTCGTTAAGTTCATGAACATCGCTTGCACGAGTTATCTTTTTGCCGCGCGTATCAAACGCTTTTCAAGATTACACATCGTTATAAAACCCTTAAATAAAAAAAAGCAATAAATTATTTATGTTGAAGCATAACTCTATTAATGTTCACAGCAAATTGGCGCTCGTTAAAAGTGAGAACTGGCTGGCCGTATAGGTGATTTTGGAAATTTCTTTAACGGTTTCGCTAAAAGCCCACACTTGATCGTCCTGAATATTGACTGAGTGCAATTTGTCTCGAAAAATTGTGAAATACTTCATTCTGTCTGAGGTCTGTATGATAAATAGTACTGTTTCACCGCAAATGTGATGTGTAAAAAGTATAAAAGGTTGGTTTCCAAATCCCCGGATTTGTTTTGCAAGATTTTGTAAAGTGAACTAGTCGAAAGCAAAAAATTTGCCTTAATTTGTTTTCCAAGAATTTGTTTTCCAGGTATAATCCACTGTGATCAAGAGCCATTACGGCTCTTGAATGTGATCGAAGATGATTGCTATTTTTGGGTGTTTTACATGGCTATCAACTCGATGTAAGATTGCTTCACTCTAAAATCACTTAGCCTTTCCCTCAAAAGTCATATGAATTTCCCCTTAAGTTAGCTGATTTGTGAATTACAAGTTTATTGTTCGATTTAAAAAAATAAATTTATTAATGGGAGCTTCGCTTTTAGCCCTGGCTAAATTTATATATTATGTGAACTGCGGAAATGAAATGAAATGAAGAAATGATCGTCGCGGTGAACGCAATTTACGCAATTGCGTAAAGAAACCTGCGACGATCATTTCTTCATTTCATTTCATTTCCGCAGTTCACATATGATTTATTTCATATATCATTAACACTCATTTCTCTCACGGGAACATATGAACCCACAATTGACCTGCTAGAGCATCGCACCGGTATCGCGAGGTCACGGGTTCACACCCCGTTGAAGTCCTGAATTTTTTTCAGGCTTCTTTACGCAATTGCATAAATTGCGTTCACTGCGAGGATCATTTCTTCATTTCAAGCAGTACTCTAAATTCGCGCGATAGCTTGTTATCACACAAAATCTCTGGTCAAGCTGTCTTCCATTTCCCCATCAAGTTTGGAAAGCAGACCTCGCACTTTTTCCATTTGTTCAACTCTTCAGTGTGGCCCGATATTGAACTGATACAGTGATGAGAAACTGTATCTTAAGCAAATATAAATTTTTAAGAGCTCATCACATAGCACTCACCTTTCCTCAGTCCATTCAGGAGCCGATCAAAATGCATACTCTCATTAAATTTGGGATCGTTCCGTTTGATGGACATGCGCTCTGGAATCCATCCCGTCAGAGCGTGAAGGTCAATACTCTAAAATCAAACAACACACACACAACTGACTAAGGCATTAAATATTACTTTGAGATGGCATTATAAAGATTATTCAAAGGGCAGTTGTAAAATCTTCCTTCTACAGTACCGGTTGTTTTAAAGATGGATAACGGCTATCCGACGGGCAAAATCATTACCTACAGGATAACGTAGAAGATTTCCCTAATACGTATCCACTGGATAGTGGTTTATCCGCTGAATAGTGCCACCCAACTTTTTAACAACTGGGGCTGGATGGTTTTACGTTTTAACAGCTCCTACAACACAGTATTCAAATCTGCTTAGCCTATAAAAGCCGTCTTAGACCTCGCTTGCTTGGAGGAAGGTAAGTCTTCCCTGAAAATCGATGTAAATGGTCGACGTACATACGTAAGCTAGGGGACTCTCCTGGGAGATAGTCAAGTCTGGTGCGATCATTTTACAAATAAATTTGCGCTAAAATATAAACACAATATTTGTCGGAAAATAGAATTTTTATGTCTCCTCTCTTTGACCAGGGTTTATTTGATGGTCAGGGGGACTGGGTCTGGGGAAGGTGTCAGTGATGATTATGTTCACCCCCCTCCTGGAGTCACGTGAACCCATGAAGCCATGTTCTTGCCATTCGTCTCTATTCCTCTGCGAGAGAAGTTGCTTTTGACTTGCTGGTAAGGTAAGTTTTTATACGTTTTTATTCCTACTACTATTTCATCGTCACTGTTCCTATTTTGCAAAGAGAGAAAGACACAAAAATAGGCAAAATCTCACAGTGCTGAAACGCTGCTGTAAAAGCCAGAAAATTTGCGTTCACGACCAAAATCCCTCGTTTGTCAGCTAATTTGGTTGTTGACAGGCTTAGCGAGCCAAAATCGATTAACATTTATCAGAAGGTAGGCCTCGGATTGTTTTTACTAACATCAGGCCATTTTCACTGTCACATACATGTAGATGGTTAAAATAATAACTTACAGAATTGGAACCAGGAAAATCATAGCCTCCCATCACCTGCAAGAAAAAGTGTCTGAGAGTCTGAGAGAGCACATACGCATTAGTATAAATATCATATATATCCCAGCAAATACAAAACGAAGCGCGGACGGACAAACTGGAAGAAGATTGAAACGGATTGCAATTGTGCTGTTTGAAAACTACTCGTTAGCCAAACAGTTTTTTAAAGTCCCTTATAATTGTTTGTAACGTTTGATGCAGTGATTGGGAGACATATTTTTTATTTTGTTTGACAGATTGTGGCAGCATGGAAAGACTGCAGGAATCTCTTAATACATCTGTATCAGAAGTTTTTAACTGGGCATTGGCCAACAGGCTTCCACTCAACGAAAAAAAGACCAAGGTCCTCACCGTGAAGGGAAAGCGACTCTCGACCAAAATAAACCATAACCCTGAAATTACTTGCAATGGCAGTTTATATTAACTAACGTTATGAACGTTAAGCTACTAGGTCTTGAGATTGATGAAGAGCTATCTTTCTCTGAGCACATTACGACTGTTTGTAAGAAAGTTTCACAGCGCATCGGCTTGTTAAAGAAAATTATGAATTATCTGCCCCTTAAACAAAGATTACTTTATAACAACGCTTTGATCAGGCCAGTGATTAATTATGCAAGTGTCCTCTGGACTAATTGTGATAAGGAAAGCCTTGGGGGGGTCCTAAAGCTCCAAAAACGAGCAGCTAGAGTAATCCTGAATGCCCCTCATCAAGCACCATCAGTTCCCTTGTTTAATCGGCTGAAATGGTTGCCTTTTTATAAAGACGCTTTAATATCTAAATGTATCATTGCTTATAAGCGATTACAAGGTGACGTCCCTGTTTATCTCAATAATCTACTTAAATTAAACAGTAACATCCACAGTAGACAGACCAGGTACTGCAATTTTAACCTAACCTCTCCGAGGTATAATCGCGAAACAGAAGGAGGTAGAACTTTTACCGTAACAACTTGCAAAGTATGGAACAGCCTATCTTTGCCTGTAAGGCAAAGGGACTCAGTTGACTCTTTAAAAAAAGCATTGTGGAATGAATTTTTTAAGCAACAGCAGAATCTTGATCATTTTTCTATTTAAGTTACTTGATGAATTGTGAGATGATTGTAATGCTATATTTTATCTTTTACATCATTTAGTAGATTCTATAGTATCTGTATTTTGTTTTGGTTTTTACCTTGTATTTTTATAGCTTAGTATACTCATTTATTATTTATTTATTTATTATTTAGAGGGCCACAAGTTTATTAGCCCCGGCTATTTCGTGCTAACCCTCATAAAATAAAGTCTTTACTTACTTATTTACTTACTTACTTACTTACACGAAGTAATTTCTCAAGTTTTATAGCGAAAAAGTTAGGATATATAATTCGCGTTATCATGCATTCAAAATGTTTCTCCGTTTGTGATTGGCTAAAATCACACGCATAATTCGTCATAACCAACTATTGTTGACCAAATTTGGGTGAATTCGGTTAACCGAGAAGACCTGAGGACGAGTTTGAGTTGTTTTTGAAGTGAGTAATGGCGGAACATTTTACTCGTTTCCGGCGAACTATTGTCTACAAACATAGCAAAAACAGCAAGAAGACAAATCGACGGACGACATCTGCTGTTTGGAGTATATTTGCAGACCTGAACAGCCCTTCAACTCCTAAACCTCCCTCATTGAATGAATAATAAAGCAATTATTAACAAAATAAATTAGACAGCCATGACAAAACCCCTTTAACCCTTTAAGGTCCAATATCCACAAACGAATTCTCCAGACTACTCTCCATACATTTTGCTTAAGAATTACTTGGGAGAAATTGATAAAAGATCAAACATTTTCCTTTGGTGATCACTTCATCAATTCTCATAACCTTTCCCCTTAATGACGTATTGATTGTGTTAGGAGAAAATTGATGTTGGTTACATTTGGTACTTAAGGGGTTAAGCTTCCTAACATCAGCAAGAGACGTACCTTTAAATAAGCTTTTTCAATTAAACTGACCCACATCTCATTGCGATTGTTTGAGTAAGAGCATAACAGCTCGCCATCTCTTCCTACTGGTAATGTATCATCGACAACCACCTGCCATGAATAAAACAGAAATAAATTCATGTTATAATCAATTTGTAGACAGCGAGCAAGACAGCTACTCCGCAGTTGGCGCAATAATATAGGGAAAGAAAACCAGGTTTGACAGCTTGCTTCCAGATTTGCAAATACATGCGATTTAAACACGGGAAAAAATAGATAACATAATTGGCGATGGGCGTAGATATACATGTATTCTCCTTTTTACTGAATTCTAATTCTTTTTTTTTCGTTTTAAATGTTTCGCACTGGATCAAAATTTTTTGACAAATTGCAACAAAACTTAGAACCTTTTAATTTTAAAAATTCAAAACTGCTGTATATCACTAAGATCTTACTGACATCGCGGAAGTACAGTCAGTCACGTTACAAGGCCAGACTTAACGATTTCGTTCTCAGACTACAAACGTTAAAAGTATAAAACAGGCCTCCTTG
This sequence comes from Porites divaricata, assembly GCA_038088405.1. Taxonomy (NCBI): domain Eukaryota; kingdom Metazoa; phylum Cnidaria; class Anthozoa; order Scleractinia; family Poritidae; genus Porites; species Porites divaricata. The sequence continues at coordinate 330,916 of JBBMOI010000026.1, read as the reverse complement.
ATTGATCATAATATAAAGTCCGAGTATGGTTAAAGATTTAAGTTAACTCTGTGATTCTAAATATTCCGTTTTTCATTTCCTCCTTTCGCAGCGCGGGGTATTAATTTTTCAGATAAACAAGATTATCTGTTCGGGTTCGTTGAGAGAGTTGTGAGACCGGTTGACCGGGGCTTTAGGGACGGACCATTAGAAAAGTTATGGGGGGGAAGGGGAATTTTCGATCCGCAGGAATTTTTTTCGTTATCAAATTCCTTGTATGAATTTATTTCAGGCCCTTGCATCAATATTTCTTAGGGTTAACTGGCGTGCAAGAATTTTTTTTAACTAAATTTTCCCTTGCGCGAATTTTTTTTTTTGGTAATTCGCCCGCCCCCCCCCCCCCCCCCCATAAGTTTTCTAATGGTCCGTCCCTTATGTTAACAACAGTGATGTACCTTCCTTGCAACCCCATTGATACGCAGTTTGATCATGTATTTGCCCGATGGATTGATGACGGGCTTTCCGGCACGATTCTGTGGGTAAATTATACTGAAAGAGAGAAAGGAAAAACCCTATAATTTATCCAAACAGGTAAATGAAATCAACGTTCCAAGGATACCAAGGATCGTCAAAGCTTCATCTAGAAAATAATATTTAAGTTTTTGGTCATACATGTATAAAGATCTAATTCATCAGATTGCTGAACAACTGTTAAGAGTGCTTGAAAGAAGGACTAGAGCTTAAAATGGAAGTGTCACGTTGATGATTATAGAGCGCTTTAGCAACATCAACAGCGTGGACAACAAAAACTTCACTATTAAAATGAATTCGCTTTTTTTCAAACTTTATCCGCGTTTATTCGAACTCACTTAAAAATGGCAATGTAATGTGAATTTCCTCGCAGTTGAATTCTTGAGGACCGCACTCAAACTTGAAAATAGAAAAAGAAATTCGTTGTGTTGTGTTTACCGCCGTCCCCCAAATAATATCGAATAAATAAATTCCACGTCTTTGTCGTGCAGGGATCCAGGGGGTGGCAAGAACAGTATAGAAATGTACCAAACGCGTGCTGCAAGTACCAAATTTGTCGTTTGGCTTATTAAACCTATTAGTGTTTTGACGTCCTCGTTGCCGTCGTCGTCGTTGTTGCTATAGCTTCCCGGATTTATCGATAAGTGTAAACGTTTTGGAATCCAAATACGCTTAAGTATAAACACCTGCGAATCGGAATATCCAAAATGTAATAAATCAGAAAAAGTCTCCTCTGATGTAGCCTTAGGATTGTCAGCGCATCTATATTCGAGACACACCCATGAGATGTCTGATGTCACCTTAAAATGAAGGTGGAAGTCCTTTCGCGTCAAATTGCACGATGTGGTAAAAAGAATAAAAATGTAAGAATGCTTGGCTAATACCAAAACCCATACTTTCCAACAGCAAAGGTGAGCACTTTTCTGATAGTTAATAGCCTGCAGAGCAGGCGTTTTTTAACGAAAACTCGGAGGTACATTGATCGTGGCTGCCATCTTGAAAAGCAACAAAAAAGACTCTGTGGTAGTATTAAAGTCCAAGATGGTGGGACAACGTTATTCCTGAAAACAATTCATGGATCGCACTCCAAAATACGCCTGCTTTGCAGGCTAGATAGTTAAGATCAAGCACATATTTTGTACAAAATTAAGACAATGTAATTTTACACCCCAAGGTTTTCGTTTGCAACAACCGGATTACGTTGATACCTGGTTATTAAACTCCTTTTAAAGTTTCGTTCGTATGCAGCACTGATGGCCAGTGAAGCAAGAAATGAACAATCTGAAACAATAGTCTGCAACAGAAATATTAAAACAAACTGAAATGATCGCAGTAACAAATTTTTTTTACAGGGTACAGTAGGATAATAGCAATAGCGAAACTAACAAAATAGTACGTGTTTGCCTCAATCTACATGTACATGCTATATACGTATATACTTAACAAGTTGTTGAACGTCACCGGTATACATGTACCAATATGTTATAGAATTCTCAGATAGTGATGATGACAATGTCATTGCAGTCCATTAAAACATCTATACATGTACGAGTTGTTTGTGGAAATTAGCTGTTTTAGACAGATTAAATCCTCAACATAATTGTTTTCCTGCTCCCTCATCTAATGTATTGTACTGCTCTTACATTTTAAAATTTAGCTTGCTTTGCTTAGCAATTAATTAATTCAAAAACTACTTAATTCAGTCACCTGCTTTATGCTAAAACTGGAGATAGCATAGATCATTTCTGGGTTCTCACACAGCTCACTTGGCCTGCCGAACAGTAAAAACATTACTGTTAAATATGGTTAAAGATTGGTTAGTGTACTAAACATGACATCAGCGAGACGCTAAATGTACTAAAAATTGCATTCCATCATTGGTGAGCAAATTAGAAAGCTCTGCAATGATAGGAAGAGTAAAAAACAAAGGATCAAAGCAGACAGACCAAAATTATTTATTAATATAAACTACAATTGTGTTTGAATGCAGAGACAAGTGTCTGTATCCCACAGAGGAGAATTAGATGTAGGTTTAGGGTCACTCAGGGGGTGAGTCAAAGCATGTCACCTGGTGCCTTTAAGGTTTTGTTTTCAATATCACAGAACAAACATGTAAGGTTACAGTCCTTGGGCTTGGTCCTTTCAAATTATTTTAGAATGCCGCAACAAGAAATAGTTTTTTGAAATAGCTTACCTCAACCACTTAGCAAATCGTGCCCTTTGCTTCTGAGAAAGTGCAAGTTGTCCATCTTTGTCACTAACACATCAAAACACATAAGCAGTTAGGAAATCAGCTGAGAACAGTGTTTTTATAAGATCCCTGACACTACTGACAACAAAAAAAAGATATGGAAAAAAGGGGTAATACTCTATTACCAGAATTCTTACCTGTAATAATCTGGATAAGCAAATCTTTCTTTGAGGTCAATGTCTAGCCATGGAGGAAATAATTTGCCATTGATGTAAGATGTTTTCCTGAAAAATTTAAACTGCAAAATTTAATTTAAACAGGACATTTATGGTGAAATTGCATTTGTACAGTTGTAATCGTGTAGGTTGATTTTCACTTTGTTGGCAAACAACTTAATTTTAAATTTTGTTATTAGTGATAATTTTAAAATGTTATTTATTTAATACTAGGCAATTTCTGAGTTCCCCAGGGCCTCTGTATCAAAACGAGGTTAAGTGCTCAGCCTTTGATATGGAAGTGATTTTTCATTCTCATGCAAATAAAACTCATTTTCACAAGAAAGGTTGTGCACTTGGCCTCATTTTTAAAGTGAGGGTTTTTGGAACACGGAAGTGGCCTATCATGGAAGAATGAAATAATGAATGTATGAATTTCATTTACTGGCACCATGGGATCAAGAAATACAATGTAAAGAGTAGGTCATCACAGTTAATGATGCACTTTGATAGAAAGCTGCAAAGAGAAAGCCTGAAAAATTCAGACTTGCCTGATGGATTCCAACCCTGATCTCTGCGATACTGGTGCAGTGCTGTAACCAATTGATGACCAGCTTCCCCTTACAATGTAGCTTGCTAAACCCAGCCAGGTCGGAATCCAAGTCTGGATGTTTTCAGGCTTGCATTTTGCAACTGCCTACAGTGTGTTGTAGTTTTTTTTAGTGTGATGATCTCCTTTACTTCATGTAAAAAAATGTTTTTGTTTCACAAGTTGAAAACACAATTATTCATTGCTTCATTGGTAATTCATACATCATTCATGTTATACATTCATACTTTAAAACCTCTAGTTCCTTAGCAGTGAGGTGAGGTCTTTTCTCCCCTGTACTACTCCCAGGGGTTGATTCACCATTCGAACTGAGGGAGAGGCCTTGAACACTTTGAATAATTGAAAATGATCCTGGTGTTGCTGAATTGCTCTGTCTGTTGTTTAAGATTCCCTTTATTGCTTCTGCTCTGAGATTCAAAAACAATAATACAAATTGTTATTTTTAAAGGAATACAAGTCTCCATAGGTTAATTGAGTTAAAAAAAAAATTGGGCTCAAAAATGAATGCAAAATAGTGATGAAGAGGGGTAAAAAATGTGATGACCACAAAATCAAGTAGTAACTCAGAAAATTTCTCTGATCTATTAGGTAATTTTGTACTAAAGACATGAATCATCCACATCTCACCATGAAACGTAAACAGTGATATCACAGAATTATCTGCCCAGTTGGGTTCAGTTTTAGAAGAATTGACGCTAAAATTCAAAACATTTAAACAACCAAAAGTCACCACTGTCAGGAGAGTTATTAGTACATTAAAATAAAGGAACCAGACAAAAAAGTTTTTTTTTTAACCCATTCGCCCCTGAATCGCCCGTAACTGCCCGTGCAGATCCACGTCCTTTCTACCCCTCATGACAACATCAGTTGTAACGGTCAAGGCCAGTGAAGAGATCTTTCAAACCATACCAGAATGAGCACAATTCAGTCAAGGACACTGGAGAAAAAGGCAAAAGACCATGCAAAATTGACCTGTAAATCTCCATGAAAATCTTGTTCCATTACCCACCTACCTTTCCTTTCACCTAATCCTTAGATCCTAAAAGCTTTCCTAAAAACTCTTCCAAACAAAATGAAGCCTACTAAATGCCCAGCAAGAGAAAAACAAAATGAGCAAGAAAAGCGAAAAAAGAGGAGAGGAGAGAAAGGGAAAAGTAAAAGTCAAGACTGTTGTGTCACTTTTAAACCCGCCCAAAATTTTGCTTTCTGCGCATGCCTGAACTTTGAAAGCTGATATTTTGCATCTGGATCAGAAGGCCGTGAAGTGTACGACCTGTAAATGGGTTTGTGGTAAGTTTTAGCTCTTTATAGCATGACAGTGACCAGAAAACCACTCGACTAGCTTCAAAACGTGTTTTTTGGCAAAATCTCTAGGAGCGAATGGGTTAAATCCTTGAACAGTCAAAGTTGTTGTCAAGTATTTTTAAAAAATATATAGTGCTTCTTCCTATTTAAGAAAAAAATCCTAACATTTGACTACAAATTAAAAACAGACCAATAATTTTGTTGGGTGAATGTTTAATTACAGATTAATTTCTCTAAATCAGGAATTAAAAAAATAATAACATCGCTATAAAAACCATTTACAGCTTACATTTGCAGTCTTTAACTTCATAATCCATAACTGAACAGAACCAGGAATGGAATTCCTATTCATCCCTTATGTCTACAGTGTATATCATTACGTCACAAGACTTATCTGCCCAGTTGGGTTTCAGTTAAACACAAGATACGAGACTAATGTTTGCTTTATCTTTCTACTTCTACCTGGATTGCATGACCTACCTCTCTATTGCCTGTTTAGCAAGAAGCTGAAGCTTTTTCTTTAATTTATCATCATCGGGGAGACCACTGCTCTGCAAAGTTTAAAACACAAGTTAGGGAGTGTTCAGCAATACGAACAGTACGTGGTTCTCTGAATATGATAAAGGTTCTATGATCAGATGCCTTTGTCCCCTGGGTGTTAACTCAATTTTTACAGCTCAACAGACTGTGACACATAGTACAAAAACTTATTAATATTTTACGTTCTGTTGAAGTGAGGCATTATGATGTTCCAGAGAGCATCTATGTCCCTCCTACAGATATATTTAGGATTCTACAGAGTGTACCTCATCCGGTCCATCCCTCTCCCCCTCCCCCTTGGCCCTATCTAATTTGACTGCAACTTACTGTTCCGATGCAGAGTTCAGCAGCATCAGTATACAGAGGCAATGCATCATTTGGCCTCCCTCTCTCATCTTCATGTAGTGCTTGCTTCAGGAGAAATTCTGCTCTTTCCACACCTTTCTGTGGTTATAAAAATGAAAAATGAAATTTAAAAATTAAAAATGACCTTTCTTAGAACAATTGACCTATAAATTAATAATAATTATAAATATAACTATTTTTAGGGAAAAAAAATCAATAGCTTGCCTGTTGGGAAGATTTGAAGGTAGGTACACCTGATGAATCTGCAAAATAGTAAAACTTGCCGTTATTACAAATAGATTTGATTCAAATTGCAAAAATCAAGAATTTTTAGACTTTTAGACTTAGACATGTAAAGACCACATGAGGGACATAGTTTTACAACTGAACTTTGCTCAGAACTCTTCTGTTGCTGAACACATTTGCCTTAAGATACACCGTTTCTTTCAATACATGTAGGTACATGTATGGGTGATGGCTGAACATGTTTGCCTTGTAGTCATATACAAGGCAATGATGATTTCCAAGACGTGATAATGGCATTATTCTACATAGCAGCCTAGCCATTGGCCAGGGCAAAAAGCCATCTACCTGTATTAAAGGCTACAAGTAAGGGTAAATGTTTCCACACCTGTAAATAGAAACAGTGTATTTTAAGCAGGCCATCTGATATGTTGCGATGGTGCGATTTCACACAATTGACCTCAAATCGCATCCGATTGCACAATTTGGGGAAAATCGCATACTTCGTAAAAAAAATGCCAAATTCAAGTAAAGTAAACAATGAATTCTAACTTTATTTAGACATTTCCCAATCTTAATGTTATTTAAGATGATTTACCACTAAAGAAAGCCTTGCAAGACATCTGAAACCTTTGATCGTGGTATCTGGGCAGCCATTTTGATTTCAGAGATAAGCAGTGTGGTCAGCGGTGTAAGGGAATCATGTAATATTAAGCAAGAGTCCTTTTTCTTTTGCAGTTCAAAATAATCAGACAAATTTAACTATTTTGTTTTAAAATAGATGTCTTATCATTCCTTTACATTCAAATTGCCCGTTAAACAACTTTAAAGTAGTTTTTCTCCTTTGAAACCTGGTAAAACAATGTAAATTAGCCCTGAAAAAATTGCATAATTTATTGCATAATAGTCCTGTCTTATTGCACAATCTACCTGGAAAATATCGCACAATTTCTGATTTTTTATCGCACCCTATCAGATGGCCTGCTTAAGGTCTCTAATATCCACTTTGAAAAAGTGATTAAGCTACAGCTGTAATTTGTGGAGCCTCTACTCCTGTAGGGGCAAGGATGCCATTGACATAAAAATTCATTCCAATACATGTAACATCAACAGGGACCTAGTGGAAGTGAAATTCATGGTGCACATCAGGGATTTTAAGCTATGTTGGCTTTTTTATTAGTCGACAAGCTGGCTTTTTTGCTTAACTGTACTATCAAAGTTACCCCATGTTTTTGTTTTCCAGAGTAATTTAAGCTTGTGGTGAGCTCTTTTTCAGGCAGTGAAATTAGCCAGAAGCTGGCTCTTAGTGATATCCCTGGAATGTAAGCCCATGGTTAGGAAACTCAGCAGCAGAAATATGGTCCAGTAATATTAGTGGATTGCTACGGAGACATCCTCACCATTTGCAGAGAGGCCAACTTCTAGAGAACCTAGAGGAACCTGGAGACTCTTCCTTTTGCATTAAGCACCCTCCAAAAACTGTCAATGACATACCCCTCCCCTACTTGATAAACACAAATTAACAAAGTACCCAATTTATAGCATGTGTGTGCTTAGGATATTACATGAAGTCCCACATAAAGTACAGACCAACAAATTTACTTTGACAAAATAATTTAGTCAGTTACAAAACAGGTGCAAAAATACCCCAGAAATCATACTATGAGTTAAAGAATGTTTCATTTTTTTTTGGGGGGGGGGGGGGGGGGGGGGATGGGCTAAATTCCAAACTAAAGCTCAAAATGGGATTTTACCCGGGAGATTGCGGACCCATATGGGAGACCAGGAGATTGGTGCCATATCCAGGAGATTCATGGATAATTCGGGAGAGTTGGTGTACATGCAAATCCAGGAAGCAATAAGGCACAAAATGCACCAATCATAGTTGATCATTGTGATACAAAAGGTAATGCATGATCACATGACCTCCACAGCTAAGGAAGACTAGCAGTAAATGATGCAATACTTTCTATTGGGGCTGAAGGCTTCTTAAAAATGCCCAAGATTGCCAGAAACACTCCACTAATAATTTAATGAACTTCAATTTTTTATGTTGAAACACAAGATCGCGAGATCTGATTTGATTTGAGAGTTTTACACTTAGTTCTCTTGAAGCTCCTACAAAAGTAAGCGTACTTAACTTCCTGTTAATTTATTACCTTGCTGTTGTTCCAACGCTCGAATTTCTTCCGCTCTTCTAATGTACTGCGAAGCCTTGTCCTTCACGTCCAAACTCGGATCATACGACAATGCTTTTAAAAGAGCTTCTGCAGCTTCGATGTAGAAAAATGCCGCGGCACCTCCGCTGCCGATCTTGTCTAAATCTACGGCTTGAATAGCTAATCTGTACCCATCTTCACAAAGTTCCTTGACATCCACCATTTTGTTTTGATGACAATGCGCATGTACTTAATTAATGTATTTTTTGTTCATGAAAACCGCGGGCTCAAGCTAGGTTCTATTAGGGGGATAAGGGATATTGGGCAAAGAATTTAGGGGATCGTAAGACGATGGCCCAGGAGGGTCACAGTCCAGTATTGGTTTTTGACAGTCCAGTTATGGTTTTACACAGTCTAGTTTTAGTTTTTACACAGTCCAGTTTTAATTTTTACACAGTCCAGATTTATTTTTTTACACAGTCCAGTTTTAATTTTTACACAGTCCAGTTTAATTTTTTTACACAGTCCAGTTTTAATTTTTACACAGTCAATTTTTATTTTTCTACACAGTCCAGTTTTAATTTTCACACAGTCCAGTTTTATTTTTTTACACAGTCCAGTTGTAATTTTTACACAGTCCAGTTTTATTTTTTTACACTGTCCAGTTTTAATTTTTACACGTCTCAGTCCGTTTTGAAGCGTTTTCGGCGAGTTAGCGCTATTTTGGTGTTCCATCAAAACGGCCTGAGACGCCGGCAAACAACAAAGAATACAACAAGGCAATAAGGTACGTCGATTTTATTTAAAAACATAACATTTTTTCTTCCTTTTAAGAAAAACCGTTTATATCCCATACAAGTCTTTGTAAATACTGTAACCGTTTGTAACACAACACTGCTCGCAAGCAAGAGTAACGTCCGCGTTCCTGTAATGAGCTTGGGCCGCCTGTGGTTCATTTCGTCCAGGTGGCCTGCAAAGACACTCTTTCCCCCCGGGAAAAACAACGCAGAAGCCTTTTCCATGAGCTCCTCAAGGCTTGGAGGGTTATCATTGGTATATGCAAGATTTTTTGATATATGCAAGATTGTATAAGATTTTTTCTTATGTGATGAAGTTTAAGATAAACTAGAAATTACTAGGCTTGATGTAACAAATCATAGATAACCGCAGACAGTCTCTACTGAGGTTGTTATTCATGATATTAGATCACTGATTGAATAATTTGAAACCTACAGAATCATTTTGATGTTTCAGGTGTTTATCATTTTCTAAGTTTTATGGGATTTAAGTTACTTTTAATTTGACTAAGTATAATTGGAGCTTAGAGCTAATAAAGACCCTGGAGAATATCAAAGGATTAATTCTCTTTAATAAACTTTTTCAGAGTTTGTTATGAGTAGAAATGTAATATTTTCATACTTCGTTCTTGTCTCCACATGTATGAATTATGGGCCACCAGTCTTGTAATCAAAGTGTATCTTTCTGCTGTTTTTTTTTTTGCTGTTCCACTTCAGTGACTTGCTCGGCCTCCATTTATTGAAAATATAATATTCTGTTGAAACAATGGAGAAGGTGCTTTAAATTCATGTACCTATTCAACTGCCTTGACTAAGATCCCACTGCGACCTGGGTTAATCAGATGCAAACCATGTAGCAGATGTACACAAAGATGTAAAATGATTTAAAGGCGCCTCATTGAATATGCATTACTATGTAGGGTGGTGCTTGAGATTGAGATTGAGCGTGAGATTGTATATTCGCTATCTTGAGGTGTTGGCAAGAGAAGTTTTTAGTGCACTGGTTTTACTGATCCGCCCAAACCATCCGGGTGGTATCGCAAATATATAGGGAACAGAACAATAGAGGAAATGTCAGCCAATCAGAAAATACTGACGTCACTATACTGATAAAACTGATTGGACAATACTGATTCTTTATCGTTGTTTTGATTTGGAATGGCAAAGGGAAGTACTTTGAATTAAACTTTTGCTGGCCTGGGCTGAGTTGCTCAAAGCATAGTTAGCTTTAACCGTTGGTTAAACAGTATCAAAACCAATACGTTGTCAAGGTATTAAACGCTGGTTAACGCTAACCATGCTTCGAGCAACTGGGCCCTGCTCGTTTAATTTAAACGTTTTTAAGAACGTAAAGTACGTTGAAAGAAAGGCATTCTGATTATCATTAAACAGCGACGCTTATATTACTTCTCTTAACCTTGCGTCATATATTACATCTCGTTGTTCGTTGTTTTGGCGAGGCAAGTAAACGGCGTAAATTATTATTAACAACTAGTCGGATATAACCGTGAAACTGTGAACGTCAAATCATAATTCAAGAAAGAAGAATCAATGACTATCTTGCGGACCCTTCATTTATATTTTACTGTACTGTTAGCGCTTTCACAGAACGACCAAAACTATACTGACATTGATAATTGTCTTGTTTCTTTTGGTGTACACAAAGACTGTTTCATTTAACCACTGATTTTAAGCTAGAGAAGAGAAAACGACGTGTAAACGACGAAATTCAACAAAAAGAGGTTGATGCCAAACCAAAATTGATTCATAATGTGTTTATGCTTTTTCCGAGTTTAAAATTCATAACACCCTTTGTTTTAGATGAACAGTAAAAATGGAAATTGTTATTGTGGTTGTGGAAACCATTCTGACCATTCGGGCTGGTTAGTTGAGGTCGGTGGTGAGCTTAAAATCCCCCGCAAGACTTACTCCAGTTGTGAATAGACGATCTTTTAACGTCCCTGACTCAACATTTCTTTAGAGCCCGCGACATCCTTCCTGGCATCCTTTCTAACCACTGCACAGGTTGAAAAAAGGCGTTTCCGTTTCCGTTTTTGTAACGGTTACCTTACGGAAACCTGAATATCCGCAGACGGAATTGTAACTAACCGTTGCGGGGAACACGTGTATAAGTCATGTTTCAGTTTCTGCGGAGGCGCTTAAACGCATCCCTTATACTCGCGTTTCCGTCAGGTTTACTTTTGCGGAAACGCTAACTGCCGTCATGTTTCCGCGGCTCGTAAATTCAGAGGATACTCAATTATCCGTTGAGTTCCCGGAAGAGTGAGTGCGGAAACTCAGTCGGATCGGTTTATACTCTGCAGCCTTCATGTTTCCGCAGATTCTTTCTGTGGAGTATTCGCTGCATTTCCTAAATGTGGAAACTTTACTTAACTCTCCAGTTTAGAATCATATACGGTTCATTCTATCCGGTATATAAAAAAGTGGACGTTTGTCCGACCCTGGACCGTTTCATGATTCCATTTTCGCTGATACCACACAAATCAAGCAGATTCAGATTTAAGTGGCTTTTTAGTAAGTTTTAATTTAAATAATTATCTCTCCATTTTCATATATATATGTAAATTCGTATAAGAAATATTTGCACAAAAAATAACCTTACAATGTATTTCTATTTTCTATATCTGGTACTGAAACTTTTTTATTTCAATTAATAATCCTTTCAGAATAGGCTACTTCCGAGTTCCAAAAACCGTCACTTTCAAAATGAGGCTAGGTGCACAACCTTGAAAAATGATTTCCATATCAAAGGCTGAGCACCTACCCTCGTTTTGAAACAGAGGCCTGGGGGAACTCTGAAATGGCCATTGAGAAAATTCAACCTTTTTTCTCCTTGAAATGATTAAATTAACATAATAGTTATATAACAATTAATTAAATAACATTATTAAAGTATGTATTTTAAAACTAGTATCGTGCATTTCCATTCCAAAATAACTCTAACAAGTAGTTCACAGTAAAATCACTAAATAATGTAGTAAGGTCTTACTTAGTTAAGAAAGCATAAAATCGCATTAGGATGTCTAGTGGTAATTTTTATCAAATTACTGTCTTGATACATATGTCACATCATATAGTTTTTGAAGAAAACGAATAGAAACAATGAAATATATACTTTAATCTAAAAATATATTTTTACGGTATGCTACTTTCTTTAAGGTCACTCAGTAAACCTTTGCACAAATAATTATAGCAGTTTAGCCAGGAATACCAGGTTTTGAAAGTGCTACTGATCATGATGATGTTGAGGTTTCTTATCAAAAAAATTTCCTGGACACACAATAACGGATGTTAACTACTCTTTGCAAACTGCTTCCCTTTTACCTATCAAATCTAGATTTAATAAAAAAAATAACTCGTGAATGTAAATTATTTTAAGGCATGTCACCACCAAGTACCAGTTAAATGCAACATTAGCGGTATTTTGAAATATTTTGAAAGAAAAAAAAACATTGGCAGTAAATGACAATCAAAGAAATGTTTTTAATGTGTTGCATTTACATACCTGGTACCAGTACTTGGTGGATCATACCCAAAGTTATTGTTACACCCCACACAACTGCTGATAGGCCTTCACTAGGGAGTATCAGATTAATGCTACAAAGACAATAGTGATGCAAACAAAAATCGCCACAGGCTGTAGTACACAACGTACAAGCCAACATCTCTATACATGTATCTCACTTTTTGTTGTCACTCTGCTGCAATTGGATGGCAACAACTTGGACCTGGCTATGGCATACAAGGTACTCTGTGAGAATTAGCCTGGATTCATTTTTGCACTGCATTAACCTTACACTCCCTGTTTTATTACTTTAGGATAAGCCAATGACTGTCTTGTAATTTCTGCAATTTAAATGAAAACAGTCGAGTAAAGGTTGTTATTAAGAATAAAACTATTATCACCTTTCCAAACAGATCGTGCAATTTAGTTACAGTTGATCATCACAGGGTTATCCTAACTAAAGAAGGCAATTAATATTATTAATCCATTTGGGACTTTCAGCAAATTGCTACAGCGACCTCTACTATGGTCGTGGATGCGAGTCCTGAAGAGAGTATGTCACTGTGGCCCATCAAATTTTAACCTTATGCAAGTGGCACCCAAAAAGTGACTACAGGGTTTCTCGTTCGTTTGCTTTTGCTGTTAGTAAAACACAGGGAAGACTAAATTGCTGGGGAACTAGAAGTGTCAAATACTTCATTGATTAGTGAAAAACAATATGACAGGTTTTAAACCACTGCAAAATAGGGGAAAAGCGCATTTTTATTCTCATGTAGAAACGACTATGCCATCACATTAGGTTCTGTGGCGAAAGGTCATTTTCAAGCATGTGCCCTGCGTCACTTTACTTCCAGTTTCCAAAGTAGCAGTCACTGTAGCAATTTGTTTTAAGTCTTTATTACTGACATCCTGCCCATGAGGGAGAGTTTTTTGGTACTGGTCTGTCTGAAAGGTTTCTATCAGCCTCTGGTTACTTTTACGAGTAGTTATAATAGGATGCCTTGTTCCTGACTTTTTTCACCGTATATTTCCGTCATTTCCCTGATTAAACCCACCTCAAATTCCCGAGTCCCAAAAATGATAAAAACAATCAGGGAAATTCTTCATATTTTTTCAAGAAATTTATATCTAAATCACCAAATCGCAATTTTAGAATTTCAATTAATCAAAAAAATCCGAAGAAATTCCTGTTATTTTTAAAATGTTTGAAAAATCGGGGAAAGAGGTAACTTTAATGCTCGCCACTGCGTGGCTCGCGGGAAATGACGGAAATATACGGTGAAAAAAGTTACGAACAAGGCATCCTATTATAACTACTCCAGGAAAGATTCTGAGTTATCACAGACAGTGGGTGATGATGGTGAGTTTGCAGGCAATTCATCTTTTTATCAGATTTGGGGGAGGGTGGGTGGGTCACTTATAGATTTTTGAAAGTTTTGCAAGGTTATTTCAGACATTGGGGAGATTAAACACAATATGCATTAGGTTTAATGATTCTATCACATTCTTCAAGATATAATTCTTGTATAGATTCATTTTTTGAATTTTTAAATTTTTCAAACTCATTTATTTGGGTTTTAAGAATATCAAGTACTAATTTTTGTGCTTTAAGAGGATCATTTTCATAGGTTTTAAAATCAGCTTTTTTATTTTCGATTTCTTCTAAAAATAATTCTTTTGCTTTAATAGGATCTTTTTTTGCTAACTTACAGTTATCCATCATTTTAAACAATTTGTCGCTATATTGATTAGTGGTTTTTTTAGACGAAGAAGGTTTAAAATCTTCATCTTCATCTGGTTGAATGATGCCAAGATATTCATCATTTCCTTCTTCAGTAAGATAGTAAAGATTTCTTACCATATCTATAAGTTCTTTGTAAGTTGTTTTAAAATCTTCATCTTCATTATAATCTGTAAACATTAGTGAGGAATGAGTTTTAAAATTCGCATTATAGTCATCTAATATTCCCGAATTTAATTTCTCAAAAATTACTTCATCATTATAAAATTTTGGGTTCATCATCGCGATTTTAAGATATTCATTTTTTTGTTTTCTGATCAAATTTCTTTTTTTTTCTTCATGGTCTAAAAGTAGTATTTTTCCTTTGTCATATTCATTCAGATTAATTTTTTTTACTTTGTTAAAAATAAGAGTATCTTTATCAGAATTATTTATATCGAGAAGATAATATTTACTTTTGAACCAAAGTTCATCCCTGTGCTTTTTTGTCTTATCATATTCTATTACATATAGAGAATTATCAGGAAAAAGATGATTTTTTCTTCTAAAACTAATTCCGTATCTATTATAATCATCTAACATTTCGAAGTAAAGATCACACTTATCAATACCATACCATCTGTAGGAGTGGGGGTGGTCTTCTCTTAAAAAAAACATTAGAATTTTGAAGGGATGATTAAGAAATATTTCTTTTGATAGTTTCATATCAAATGGCTCAACTTCTATTCCTGCTTCAGATAAAAATTTATCAAATTCAGGTTCAATAGTGATCATTTATTTAAGATTATATAAAAATTAAAAATGATTTAAAGAAATATTTTTTTCTATTAATAAAAATGGATGTATTTCATAATTATCTAAAAGATGTAGATATTGAAATAGAGACTGGCTGGAAAGAAAAAAATAGAATATTAGAACTCGAAGAAGCATTAGAAATCATAACTAAATTAGACGATCCACGAAAGATGAAAATTGCAGACCGAGTCGTACATAATTATAAACTTTTGGATAATTTGATGATGAAAATGGTTGAGATTCCCCATTATGAAGAGTTTGGTAAAAGTTTTGTTAGAGGAGTTTATGAGAGAATGTATGATGAATTAGATTCATTAAAGAGATGTTTAACAGGTTCATTACTTGCTCTTGCAAAAGATGAAAGAATAGATAATTTTTACTTAGAATTAATTAGCTCATCATATCAAGATTTAGAGGATTTAAAAGAATGTGTTGATGAAGAAAGTGTTGAGGAATGTTAATTTAAGAAAATAATATTTACTATATAATAAAATGCAGTTGTCAAGTTACGATCGTCTCACGCCAGAAAATATTATTTTCAATGAAGCCAAAGAATTCAAAGTAAAGGATAGCAAAATCAAGTACAAACGGATCCCAATTGAAGTCAAATACCCAAATGGAAAGAAAGGAGCTTTGGTAATTGAAACTCCTCTTCTTTTCTCTTTTGGAGTTAGTGAAAAGAAAAACCAAGAAACAGGAAAGTTAGTTGGTTATAGTATTCCAGTTTGTCTCTGGGGAAAAGATAGTGAACCAAACGAAAAGGAAAAAGCATTTTTTGATACTTTGAGTAATAGAGCGATTTTCGTATGACCTTGAAAAAAGGTTTCGGTAAGTGTTCGTTCTTTGTTTCATCAGCCAATGGATTTAAAGATCAAAACATGGCCTCTTCGTTTTCCCGCCAAAGAAACCCTAATATGGAGAAGGCATTGTTCGATTGGCCAATCGTGTTGCAGTATGACGTCAAAGCAATTTCTAGAAAGTTCTTCGGGCATGAAGTTTGTTTACCCGAGCGTTCGCTTAGCCAACCAAAAGCCAGGTGCGTTTGTATCCGTTTCATACACCAATCAAATCGCTCTATTTCCGTTCGTTTGTTGTTTCTGTTTTGTTCGCGCGTTTTCATGTCAAGGTCATACGAAAATCGCTCTATAAGGGAATTATGTTGCAAACATCTTGAAAGTGAATATGGGCCCGACATGGCATCAACTCTGTCTTCTCTTTTCTATTACAAACAGGTTGAATATACTGATAAAAAAGGGAAAAAGAAAACACGACAAGATGAGTCATCTGCTCCAGTTCTTTACGCAAAACTTATTTACTCTGAGAAGTCAAAGAAAATACTTTCTTTGTTTAATACCAAGGCGAAGAAAGCTTTGAATCCCCTTAAATATGTTGATCAGTATTGCAATGTCAAAATGGCATTGATAGTTGAAGGAATATTCTTGAGCAAGACTGTCACATCTCTTCAAATAAAAGTACATGAGTGTTATGTAAGACCACTGAAACCTCGAGAATCTTTATTGACAATAAAAGAGGAAGAAGGAGATAGTGAAAGTGATGATGAGACTGTTGCGAATGTTAATATCTCAGATTTAGATATTTCTGACATGGAGGAAGAAACTGATTAATTGGATTTTTAATACAAAATTTGTATTAAAAATCAACAAGGTCTTTGAAACTCACCCATGAGTTAAACTTATCAGGATAACCACTCCATTTTACTAATGCAATTTTTTTCTTGTTATCTCGTCTGATAACCTTTTGTATTCTAAAAGTCTGCTGTTTTGCTTTCTGTAATTCTTGTTCGTAAAAAGATCCCTTTATCGATTCCCCCATCAAGTCAACAATAGAATACGTAACAGGTTTTGTTGGATTAATTTTATCAATCACAAATATTTCCTCTGTCCAGTTTGGTGTGTAACCTTTATCAAATACCTTTCTCTTATACTTTGAAATTCTAACATGGTCTCCAATCTCGAACTTTGGTTTGCCAGGTTTCAAGAAGATCGAATCTTGATACAAATTCAGCCAAACTTTTTTCTCATTCTTCTTTTTACTTGCTTCAAAAGGAGTCATTTTAATACTAGAATGTCTCGTATTATTGTAATCGTTAACTAGCTGTTCTATCTTATCCACGTAAATAGTGTTGTTATTCACAGTAAACATCTTCCACATTCTGTTTTCTATTGTCCTGTTCCATCTTTCAACAACAGTAGATTTCTCTTCATTTTCAGTGTGATAAAGCCGGATTCCTTTTTTCTTCAGAAAATCTTTGAAATGTTTGCTGATAAACTCAGAACCTTTATCAGTCCATAACATCTTTGGTTTACGTCCACTTTCAAAAATATCATCAAATGCTTTACTCACAGTTTCAGTTTTCTTGTCTTTTAAACCTCTTATCCAACCATACTTGCTAAACACATCAATTACCATCAGTAAATATTTAATCCCCCTGTTCCACCTGCTGAACTTTTGCATTTCAACTAAATCAGCAGCCCAGATATCATCAAGGGTGTTTGAGATTACTTGTCTCTTTTGAAAGTTTCTTGTGATTGGTTTGTGAAGTTCATCGGCCAGCTGTTGAGACCAATCACTACTCAACGCCGCCTCACGTTTTTTTGAAGACCAAGTCCAAGTTTTTGTTTTGTGTTAGTCATTGTTCTTGCCAAAAAATGACCCCATTGTCTCTGGTTTCGAGGAATTGCATCTAATGCTTTTATCATTTTCCTATCAGCTTCATTTTTACACTTCACTTGTTCGCTTGATGGTTTGTTACCACATACAGAGTAATCAACATCGTGTTGCATACTTACAGCATCTGTTCTTCCAGTTGGTTGTTCAAATATTTCCAATATCTCACCAGTCTGAGGATCATATCTCAATTGAGATTCCAGTGGATTACCAGGGCCAGTATACTTATGACCAGGAAGTGTAAATCCTTTACGTGGAGCGACTTTAAGAATGGCTTTATGAATATCAACTCCACTTCCAAAACTTGACAGAGGATTATTTTCCCAGAAGTGATCATCAATAATAATCTGGTATTTGGTTCTTAATATCTGAGGCCATGTATCAGGATTAGATGAAATAATGTTATTCATATCTGCCAGAGCTTCTGGATTATTTTCAAAAAATCTTGACTTTTTCATTCTTCTTGAAGGTTTTTCAAATTTAAAAAATAATTCGGGATTACTACCTTTGCGTATTATTCCCAATTTTTTTTCTTCTTCTGCTGTGGGTCGTCTCCAGAATTTACCAGAAGTAATTCCATGATCTGATCCAAAAGCTGATTTCATGATATCACCAGATTTATATCGATCATAAACTGGTTTCAACGATGGAATCAATTCTTGAGTAGTCAACATTGCAATTTCTGGCGCTTTTTTTACAACGGTCATTGGATCAATTCCTCCCCCATCCAAATCGGGTCTATCAGTTTTATATCTCTTTTTGGGTCTAACTTTGGTAGAAAGTTGATCCATTGCCGATCCAACACTGGACTGAATAAAAGGAGTCAATTTATTTACAGCCTTTTTTTGTAGTTTTTTATTTCTCATAAGTTCACTGGCTCCATACCGACCCATTTCAACTGCCTTTTGCCCCATCCAAGGCAAAGCATGTTCAACAAATGCATCTGCAGCTGTTCCTACAACAGTGTCAAATAAATCTCCTCCAGTTTGTTTGCCCGCCTTCTCAGACGGGCTAACTAGTTTTTTGTCTTTCTCTTTGTTCCAGCTCCAGTTGTTCCCATTTTAACATATCTTACTTTTTTAATTCCACAAACCGCACAATGACAAAAGAATTGAGTTCTTCCTCTTTTATCGGTTTGGTAACCACTTGGCTCAGTGCAAGGAGTTACCATTTTATCTTTAATGCAATATGATTCTTTCATTTAGTATAATGTTTAGATAAATCTGAATTATATAAACTAAAGATAAATGGAAGCTAAATTCTTTTCTGAGATAGAAAAAAATATTGATGTTGAAACTATCAAAGATTTTGAGAAAGAAATAAGGACAAAAATAAATGATGAGTTTGAGACTCTCCGGAATAAAAATGCAGATCTTTCAAGAGTGTTAATGGCTGGTGAATGTGAGATGTGGGGAAAAATAAGAAGAGGAGATTATTCTTGGTTGAAAATAAAGTCTGATAAAAAGAAGAAACTTTTTAGACTTATTGATATTTACACAAAATTTGATTCCATAATTGATACTGTTAAAGAATTGGACAAAAAAGTTGAGAAGGTTAAAAAGTTGAAGGATTCACCAGTGGATTCAGAATAAATATAAAATTTATATTTAATCTTGAAAAATATTATTACAAATAATTAATAAAGAAATCTTTTTTATAATATAAAAACTTTTATTTATTTCTTTTTTGTATAAACCTTTTTCACATATGCCATTATTGACTTTATCATCTATCTATGGAGTAGATAGAAGATGAAAAATATTATTACAAATAATTAAATATTAAATCTTTTTTATAATATAAAAAACTTTTATTTATTTCTTTTTTGTAATAATCTTTATCTATCCTCCAAAGTATTCTTTTATAAAATCACTGTTGTCATTATCAAAATGAGGATTGTGTATTACATCAAGAATACTTTTTCCATTCTGTCTCTCAAACAAATAGTAAAGACACCAATAACCACAGAGAACAGTGTTTCGATTTTGAATTTCATCTATTGAATAAACAATATGTTTTCCAGAAGACCTGAAATACTTCAAAGCCAAACTTGGCATTATCAGACCAAATGGATCAAAATACTCGACTACTGAATCCAAGTTTCTATAACAAACCCAGTGTGTGCCAGGTCCTTTCATATCATCAAGATTGATTATTCCACATTCTTTTTTTATCTTATTTGGTAATTGGTCTCGACTGTAAATACCTCTGAGATGCTTGATACCAAGTTTTTTTTATCCATTCCATCAAGTCAAAGTTTGATAATGGTTTAACTATAAACCCTTGCCTTTGGACTTTTTTTTTGCCTTTTTTTTTTTATCCCCATTCCTATTGGATTTTCCCAAGTTCCCAAAAAGGGAGGTGGGTAATAACCCTCTCCTTGTGTGGGTGGAACATAAACACTTCTTGTGTTACTAGATGATCCCCTGTCAACCTGAAGACCAGATCCAAACATCTTTGAAACCAAGCTAATTGCCATTGGAATTCCAATTTTTGCAAGTGTTCCCAGGAATCCTCCTTTTATTTGAGCCTGGGTTGGTTTGATAACCAATCGGCCTCCTGTTTTAAAAACTTTGTTAATTTGATCTATTTGTGCTTTGGTAAACTCATCAACAATAGGATGTAACATTGGGAAAAACTTTTTGGGAATTGTAATTCCCTTTCCAAACAGTTTTTTTATTCCAAGGTCTCCAAGTGCAGTTGCAGCTCCAGTAGCCAGTGCAGGAGCAACTTTGGAAACTCCCTTTATTGCAAGGGGAAGAAGTTTAGTACCAAGTCTTGCCAAACTACTGAACAAATTTCCACCATGTTTTACAAGACTTCTTATCTGTGTTTGGCTTATATTCAAGTCTGATCCTGTTCCATTTGCAAGTGATTTTTTTATCCTCGCTAACTGTCTTTGGGTTAACATTAACTCATCAGGTCCTTGAAGATGAGAATGTTTTAATCGAAGTTTTATTGCTGATCTTTTTTTAATTGCATTAAAAAGTTTTGTCTTTTGTCCATCTGACAGAGTTACTCCATATTCAAAATAAGTTGTCATTTTATATATTATGTTATATTAAATTTTTTTTATGCACGAAGCAATAGTTTTCCACTTTTCTGTTCTATTTCTGCTTCTCTCTCATGTAACACAAGAGCGTAAAAATTATAATCAGCGTTTGGATTGGCGCTCAGTTCATAATGAAAAGATAGTTTTGTAACCCCATCTTTTATATCAATTTTTTGTTTTGTAAGATCAAAGTAAACAAATGGAAAAAGATTCTCAAAATTTGATCTATTGAGAAGAGTTCCTCCTTGAAAGTCATTATTAGCATAAACATATCCCATTACTTCTCTGAAAACTCTTGCTGGATCTGTAGCTGGTTTAAAGTGAATATCGGGATATTCATTTCCATTTCCAACCTCGAGATAGCAACGTGATATATTAGCATTGTTTGGAAGACTAAATGTGTTGTATAAAAATGGATTTTGTTCTTGATCATTAACATTGGCTGTGTTTATTGCCCAAACAAATACATGACGAGGTTTTGAGATACCATTTGTAATTCTGAATTGTCCTGTTTGTTGCTGTCCATTATTTGATCTTTCAACTACTTCATTAAGATAAGTCCATTTGTAAGGTTTAAGGTAATTTTCAGCGTAAAGTTTTTGGCCTTCTGAGTTGAATGTTAACCTTGGTACAAACAATTGCAATCTTGTTAATATAACTCTGCAGTCTGCTCCTCCAGTTCTCCAGATGAGATTGTTATCCGTTTCTAATTCAATATTTAACTCAATTTTTGTATTTGGAAGCAGCTTATCCTCAAGTGTTTCAAAAAATGAATATCTGTTGAGAGGAATTTCACATCGCACTGTTGCTGAGTCACCCAGTAAAACTTTTCTCAAGGCAAAACCTTTGTTGTAAGTATTATTTTCACTTTCAAGTAAATTTGCTCTTTCTTCAGCATTATCATCAGAATTTCTTACGTGCTGTACATTTCTTTTTGTGTACTTTATTCTATTAGCATTTCGCGATGTGTCAAGATAATAAAATTCATTTGTTCCAACACTATCAACATAGGAGGGATTATACTCAAGCAAATTCTTAATATTTACCACATGATTTGCGTAATTACAACTATAAACATCTCGTCCATTTGCCAGAATACTTAACTTTTCAATGAGAGAACTGGAACCATTTACAATTCCCATATTATCTCCATCTGCATCAATATTAGCTCCAGCTGCTAATTGATTAACTTTGAAATCTACTGAAAGTCTGGCATTATACCAATCAAATGGAGTAGCCTCACCTGTGTTATCAACCATAAATTATTACCTACTTTTCTTTGGTTTTCGGCATTTGCTGGTGGATCCAGGGTTTGTTCGAGATTAAAAACAACATCTTCATATCGTTCAAGATATTTTGGGTTTCTAAAAGACTTCATTTTAATAATTAGATTATATTATTTTTTCTTTCCATATCCAGACATAATTTGTAGCACTCTATTGTTGATTTCTTGTTGTGTCATTTGCCGCTTATTTGTTTTACAAGATGGTGTATTTTCACCAGAAAGTAGTTTTACTATTTTATCACCAGCCTTTTTTGCTGTGGGAGGAGTTGGTTTGGGTGGTGGAGCAAATGTTACTTTTTTTCTTGTTGGTTTTTTAATTAAAGATTTTACTGAATCCATTATTCCTTCTCCATAAATATGTTTTCTTGAAAACTTTCCTGCATCAGGATCATATTTTTTTTTAAACTCTGATTGCCGCATTATTTTATTTATATATTTACATTATCTTCACTATGACGAAGTAGCAATGTCATAAACCAATCAATACCATTGAGATCAATAGGTTGTCCAAGTGAATCATTTACTGTTATATGCATTTCAGAAATAGTATTAGAACTTACAGGACAGTACAGTGTCCTTCTTGGTTCGAAAGTAAATGGAAAAGACCTTGTCAAATTATCTGTTGGAATAACAGCAATTGTGTTTGTATTCACCCCATTCACAACAGAGTCTTTTATAGCAATTATGTTTATGTTAAGGGAGTCAATAGATTTTGTAATATTTGGGAGTCGTGTTCCATATTCAGTTCTGGTAACCAGTTTCTTTTCAAATCCAATGAGGTCTCCAAAATCTGTTCCTCTCAGATCAAGTTGATAATCACCTTCAAGTGTTACCAGTACTCGATAGGTGGATAGAATAAAAGACAGATTTATTGAGTAATTCTTCACTCCCTTTGAGTCTGTTGTATGATGAGACTTTTGTTCCATGTATTGATGAATGTAATCGTTCAAATCTGAGTAAGAATACATTCCATCTGAAAAGGTGATAGTATTCCAGTTGGTTCCATCATGGGTGTATTTCATTTTATTGTTTCCATAACTACTTCTGATGTTGTACCAAGAGTAAGTCATTGACAACCTATCCATGGCGAGAAAATGCTTGAATTCTGGATCAAGTTTCAAAGGAGGATTAAATTTAACCAGGAAATCATGTGGTTTGTTTACTCCTATTTTTTCTCTTTTTACAGATGAAATATGAATAGCGCTTTCATTCATTTATAATATATCTAGATAACTTTTCTCAGGAGTGTATTAAGTTGCTTATTAGTAATAATCCTGAGATCTCTGAGTCGATGAGCTATTTGAATGTATTCAGGCAGCACACCATTATTTCCTGCAGAAAGTGAACCGGAGAGTAATTCAAATCTATGAAGTAGTTCTTTTGGGTTGCTGTAAAAAATTCCAGAACCACTTTTTTCATATTTTTTAAACTTATAAAGATCGATTAAATTTTTTGTATATATGTTTAATATATTGTAAGTACTTATTTGTTCTTGTGTTTCTGGATTAGGCCCCCTTTTTATTGCCGTAGATTCAGCTAATTGGTACCCTTCTTTATCTGTTTTAAAATTTACTTTGTTTTTAATTTTATCACTTAATTTTTCTAAATCTGATTCAATAACGTTGATTAATTTATCAATTTCCTCAATACTTTTATCAAAATAATAAGAGGGAGGAAAATCATAACCATTTTTTATTAAAATATCTTGTGATTTTTTATTATTTAAATATTTATCAAACACTTCTTTATTTATTGTTAATTGAATTTTTCCTTTTTTTTGCACCGGAACTTGAACTTCTTTTTCATCTTCTTCTTTTTCATCTTCATCATATTTTAATTTTGGTAATTCTTCAAAATTAGCCAATCTCTCATATTGTTCGAAACCTTGATTAAAAATGTCCTGTTTATTTTTTAGATCTTTAAGAGCTAATTGATTGCCTTTGATTCCTTGTGTAAGAGCCAACTGATTTTGCAACATTTTCTGGTTTTGAGTGAATATATTTTGTTTTTTGGATTCCTCACCAGGATCTTCAAACTGAGAAATCAGAGGTTTGAATGT
Organism: Porites divaricata; assembly: GCA_038088405.1. NCBI lineage: Eukaryota > Metazoa > Cnidaria > Anthozoa > Scleractinia > Poritidae > Porites > Porites divaricata. The sequence continues at coordinate 306,855 of JBBMOI010000026.1, read as the reverse complement.
TTCACTAAATCCTTCTCTCAGGTTCTGTTTTTCCCAAGTAGTTTCTTTTATTCGTTGTCTCACCTGTTTAATAAGATCATCAGCTTCAATCTTATTTTTAGAGTATTTTTTCATTTCTTCAATATCCATTTATATAATAAATATATAAAATGGAAATACCAAATTATGATAGCACTGATAACAGCGATAAAAAATTCAAACAGCTTCTTCATTTCATGCCATCGGATACATTTCGAATGCTGATTTGTGGAAATAGTGGAAGTGGAAAAACTAATTTGCTTTATCACATGTTAATGAAACCATTACTCTATTATGATGAGATTTATCTTTATGCTCGAAATTTGGAACAGGATAAGTACAAGAGATTGATGCAAAAAATGAGAGAGATGTCACATAAACTCGGCTATGAAATACTTCATGTGAGTAATGATGAAATAACTCCAGTAACAGAAATGGGTTATGAAGACAATCAAAAACTTGTGATATTTGATGATTATGTCTGTGATAAAAACCAGAGACAAATCATTGATTATTTCATTCAAGGCCGACATAAGAATTGCTCAGTGATTTATCTGAGCCAATCATTTTACAAAACACCAAAAGATATTCGATTGAATTGTTCTCACTACTGTTTGTACGAATTTCCGTCATCCAGGGAAGCAAACAGAATATCATCTGAATTGGGGGTTGATAAAAATGTGTATAAAGAGGCTACTAAAAAACAATTCTCATTTCTTTATGTCAATAAACCAAAGAAAACCATTTCAAAAAACTTTACTGATTATCTAATCAATAATTAAGATGGGAATATTTAACGAACATTCTTCTAATAAGTATCAATTTGCCAAGGGAATTCAAGGAGCTCCAGGTGTTGGTTTTAATCTCACTTCAGATGGAAATTATGATATGGTTGGAAAAAAATTGACAAATGTTGGTGCGCCAACATCAGACACCGATTCAGCAACAAAGAAATATGTTGATGACAATTCTGGTGGTGGAAAAACATCAATATTGACAGTAGATTCAAACATTGATATGAAAAGTCAATATTCAATCAAAAAACTCAAAACACCATCAGAAAATGATGATGCTGCCAATAAGAAATATGTTGACGACTCCAAAGTTGATGGCAGTGTCTTTTTGAAATTGGATGGAACAAGACCAATGACTGGAAATTTGAACATGAATAACCAAAGAATAATCAAAATTCCAGCTCCAACTGCAAATAATCAACCAATACCATTAGCTTATGGTGATCTTGCTTATCTCAAAGTTGATGGATCAAATTCAATGACAAATAATTTGAACATGGATAATAAAAAAATAGTTAATCTTATTACACCAACAAACAACTCAGATGCCGTTACCAAAAAGTATGTTGATGATAAATTGTCTCCCCAAGATTTATCTCCCTTCTTCAAAAAAGATGGAAGTACCCCAATGACTTCAGATCTCAATATTGGAGGACATAAAATAATCAATCTTGAAGATCCCACTTCAGAGTCTGATGCAGTAAACAAAAAGTATTTTGATGACCATTTACACCAAACACATGTTCAACCAAGTCATTACAAAAATGAGTTTGATTATTTGATGAAAAGTACAATTAATTGGACAGATGAAATAGGTGATAGAACTAGTTTTGTTCCAAAAAAGATAGCAGACTTATCAAACGAAAAAGGAAACTTTCACGATTATAATCATAAAGTTCTTTATACAACAATACTCAAGAATTTTCAAGGTGGTTATAAGTATAAGATGGGGCTTAATTTTTACAGTTTGGCTGGAGGAGCTGATTATACCCTTTGTCTTGAAATACTTAACACCGATTATCAATTGTGGCATAAAACCCAGATAAGTGTTGACAACAACTCGTCAGAAGGATTGCAGCTTGGAAATGTTGGTGTAAAAAAACTTCAACACAAATTCATCGATTCAAAAAATCAAACACAATACATGTATTACCATAGAGTCTTGATTAATTTTAAAAAGTTGACAACTGGCAGGAGATTCTTTATTCACATTTTGGTTAGTATTCCAAATAATGGAAATGATTTGTCTGTGTATCCAAGTCAGTTTACCGGTGTTTACATGATTGCTTATGGAATCATGAGCGCAGTTAGCAATATCGACCCAGATAAAGTTTATGACTATCACACAGCATTTGTCATCACACCAACACAAGTATTGTACAATGTTCAAATTAATGCGAATAATAAAAGATTATTGAACATTTATCTCGATAGAAATTTTGATACTAGTGCTGCAACAGTTGGAATGGTAAAAGAGTTAATTCCTTTTACCACAAACCATGTTTACAGGCAATATTTTGAAGAATTTTATGACTTATCTGATGCGAATATTTATGGTTTAAGTAAAGCATCATCTGGTGTTGTTTTTAATTCTCTTCAACCAAATATTACTTTTTCTAATAAACACTTGGCTGATATCAGAAAAGAAGGATTAAATGTTAATGGTTACAATATTACTTTTACTCCATCTGGTAATTTTACAAATTTTACCTTATGCATGGTTTTTTATCATTGGTCAAATAAAGATTTTGCTTTAGCTAAAATTAATTCACAAGATAACCATAATTTATTAAGTTTAACCTTTTCTAAAATTGCTGGTTATTTAACTTTACTTTCCAATAATCTTAGAAGTCATTTCGCTTTACCAAGTGGTTTTAATGGAAAAAAACTTGTTTTATGGTTGACGCAGAGTGTTGATTCAATTGTTTCAAAAGCTAACTTGAGTAACTACAGCTCAACATTAACACTAGATAACGCTAATTACACAACTGATCAAAAATTTGACTTTACAACTGAAGATGGAGTTTTGAATAAAATTATGTTTTCTCCAAATTTTTACGACTTTGACTCTGTGCAATTTCACAGAGTAATGATGCAAGAAAAGATAAATGGTAGTTATATACTTTAATAATAAATGAAGGATGTTTTTGAGTTTAATCACATTGATAAAAAACTATCAGAATCAGAGGTCACAACTCTCAAAGATTTCTATAAACATTATCATAAGAAATATTGGTGTTTCAAGAAATCTTACAAAAGATACAAAATTCTTGATGAAACTCTCATTCTGTCTGGAGGAGGGCTCGTTGTAGTGGGAACTATTGCTGGAGGAATAACACTCAATCCAATAATCCTGGGTGTTATCAATGGCGCTGGAGTATTGGTGAGTAGTATTTCAAAAATGAAGAATTACAAGAAAAAGATAGAAATGTCTCAAATTGCATTTACCACGTATGAGAAAGTATTGGTTGAATTGCGATCAGCTTTGAGAGGTGATGAATTCAATAAACAAGAGTTTGTTGATAAAATGAAATTGATAGACGAAATGATAATTAATCAGACCCCCCTTGCAGATAGATTTTCAAAGAGATACAATAAAAAATATTTGAAAAAGATTATTACATAATATAAATAAAAAATTTTATTTTTTACTTAAAAATAAAATTGAATAAATATAAATTGTAGAAACCTTTTTCAATGATCAGGTATTCACATCCATCTTATTCTAATTTTTACACAACTGATAATGGTGGTGTTTATAACTCCAGAACAGGAAAAGAACTTGGTACACCATCCAAAAATGGTTACATTAGAATCTCAATCAGACCTCGAGGAGAAAACCCGATTAGCTTGCTAGCGCATGTATTTATCTGGGAAGCCTTCAATGGTGAGGAAACAGATAAATACTTTAAGATAATTCACATTGATGGAGATAAGCAAAATAACAGACCGGATAACTTAAAAAGAGTTATTAATGAATCCTCTAATCCAGAAGGTCAATCCAGAAAAATAATAGCAACTAATCTGGCAACTGGTGATAATAAATTTTTTAACTCAATATATCAGGCATCCAAATCACTTAAGATCAATAGTGGCTCGATTAAACTGATAGCAGAAGAAAAGAGAAAAACAGCAACATCAAAATTAAACGGTAATAAATACTCTTTTAAATATTCTAATCCAAATGATTTAAATATAGTAAAAGTAATCAAAGATAAAATAAAAAATAATATAAAAAAAGGTTTATTAGAATTATGAAAAAGGTTTATACTAAAATAAAAAATAAAAGTTTTTATATATATAAAAAAGAATTTATTTTAAATAATTTGTAATAATCTTTTTCTATCTACTTCTTAAATACTAAGTATTTAAGAATAAATAAAATTATATTTATATCTAAGAATGAATAAAATTATATCTAAGAAAAAGGTTTATACAAATTATAATTTATAAAAAGTTTTTATATATATAAAAAAGAATTTATTTTAAATAATTTGTAATAATCTTTTTCATCTTTTATCTATAACTTAGATAGAAGATGTTAGAGTCAATTGTATCATATGTTAATTTTTACTTTCCATCTCATAAAACAAAGTTTTACGATGATAACTTTATTAAAGCTTGTCTTGTTTACCAGTATTTGTATATAAAGCATTTCTCACAAAAACTTCTCCTGAATCAAATTATTTATAAACTATTAGACTTTAGATATAATTGCAGATCAAACTCATCAATACTTTCCAATCATCTTATATTTAATCTCGCTTTCAAAGAATTCCGGAAACATTTTCCCCATCTTGATCGAGGTTGTGTTTATACTTTCAACTCGCCATTAAAATCTGAGTTACTTGGTTATTTGACTGGCATTATTTACTGGTGTTTTCACAGAGGAGTCATTGAGTGATTTATAACTATTCAACCACTTTTCATAATTCACCAGAGTTTGGTCTCCAATATTTAGTTTAATTAATTTGTACTTTTTATTTCCCATTTCTTCTAGTATTTTTTTCATAAGATAAACGATACTTATCATTCTCTTTCGATTAAATTGTTTGTTTAATTTTTCCATTACATTGTTATCTATTTCCATTAGTTTGTTATACAACTCATACTTTTCATCTTCAGACAGCTGTATCATTTGATTAACCTTTTTCTCATAATGATACTTTCTCTGATAAACACTCTTCTTTCGAAATACTACTCGTTCTTTATCTTGTTTATCATAATACCCAAGTACATGCCCGTTGTGTGAACCGCAATTCTCACAAATTTTATAACCTGCATCGATTATAAAACAATCATCTCTTTTGCAATTACAACATTTAGCTTTTCCTCCTTTTTCAACTTCTGGTGGTTTAGTGTATTTATCAAGAATAGCCATATATTGTTTTATTTGATCATCTAAATAAAACATTTTTATCTAATAGCATGAGTATTTATTTTATTTTTTAACAATATCCTTTTATCATCTTCATTTCCCAAAGCCACCTTGTTTACCTCCTTTGAATAAATATTATGATTTTCGCTTCTTATTATATTCATCGATCTCATTTGTTTTTCACCTGAAAACAAACAGTCAACATAGTCCTCAAACTCAATCTGTTTTTTAACAACTGCCTTCTTAATTCCTTTGCATTTTTTACTTGTATTTGAATCTTCTACCTTAAAAGAATACAATTTAGGGCGAAGTCCAACAAAATGTGTTATCTGTTTTCCAGCCACTTCATCCTTGAACATCCCAATTACTTTTTTATTGACTCCTGTGAGTATCCCAGATTCGTGATCTGATGGGAAATCCGATGTATCAAACTTTGTTCTGATATCTTCTGATATATCCGCGTAAAAATCATCCGTGTTAATTACATACATTAGTGAATCTGTATCCGTAAACAATAACTTGGCGCGTTTATATGAATATTTTCTTTGAATGTAATTGTAGTGGAAATCGAACATCAACAGTTTTGACAGATCCAGAATGGCTTGACCGACATACACTGGTTTATTGAAATATACCTCAGTCTTTTTCATATGAATAGCAACCAAATTTCGATCAAAAATAGTCGCCCGTTCAAAGTTTGGCTGGCATGTTAATTTTGCAGCTTTTTCACGATTATCAACCAAAATTATATTTTGTCTTTTTCGAATGTTTTCAATAGTCTTTCCAAATACGGAATTATTCATTAACTTGAAAAAGTCTTTTTCAAAGCTGTTTGACGCTGTTATTCTGAGTTCGGTATTTTTCCTGATATAAGGCTCCATCCAAGGACTCTGATTGAAAGATATTCCTCGGTGAACAGCTGTCAACCTCAAACCCAGTTCAAGACATTGCCTAAGATTGCGATAATGCAAAACATAGTTTTTATGTGGTTTGAAATGTGAGATTAGTTTTTCAACACCGTTGACTTTCATCTTCTCCGGGGCAAGTGGGTAATCGTTATGTGATTTCCAAAGTTCTTTGGGATATTCCAAATCAACTTCAAATATGAAACCTTTCTTGACTGTGTTATTCATGCTACTATTTGTTTTCTCAAGAATATCCAATACTTTTTCTTTTGTGAGATTAGGCAACCACTTGAAACCATGCGTTGGAAGTGATTGAGACATTGCCCAACCATAAAGATTATTCGCATCCAAATATTGAATGAATTTTGAAGGCTTATCGGGATCGTAATTTTGCATATATTTATTATTTGCTTCCGAGTATCTTTTTGCTATATGTGTCATTCCACCTCTGATGCCTCTTTCAAACATCATCAACATATCGTAATCATGAAGCAATTCAAGTTGTTGACTCGTTTCCTTCAAGCAGGCATCCCAAGCCAGACCAGGTGATGTATAGTAATGCACTGGATCCAGTTTATAATGTTTCAGGCAGGTTTTCCTGAAGTTTTCAAATACATCTGCAAGCAGAAGAACATCTGATTTGAGATAAAGATCGTGGTAATCTCTCATTGTCTGACAACCAAAAGTTTTCCAAACATTTTGAGCATGCTGGTAATCTTCATCTGAAATGTCTTCATCATTCAATTTTGAATAGAATTGCTCTTTGGGTGGTAACTGTGTTTCAGCCAATTTTTCAAGAGAACTAACATAGTCATAAGGATAAACCCCCTTTCGAGTAAGTAGATCGACATTGACTTTCATTATCTCTTTTGTATTTTGAAAATCATCCGGTTGCAAATTTCCAACAAGATTTGCAAGACTGGTTTGGAGAAACTTGAATGAATCAATAAATCTAATCTCAAAATTCAAACTTACAGTCTCTCCAGTTCTCTTGGATCTGTATTCATCAACTTTGATCTTTTTGGAAAATGAGATATACTTCTCCTCAGTCGATGGAATACAGTTCAACTCGCCTTTGATACCAGAAAGTTGTTTTATAAACAAATGCGCATCATATCCTTGAAGATTGTGAAATATCACTGGCAATATCATTGGTTTTCGACACTGGAGATTACAGCTGTTATGCGCAGCTCCACGATATTGGCCGGTGAAATGACAATGATCACGAACCCTGTCATCTCCAAGTTCTTTTGAGCAAATATGACAGATCTTAGCTTCTTCGAAAGATTTCTGTTCTTCCTCTGTTAATTTGAGAGGTTGTGGATAACGATAAAAATCGTTATAAAGTTTGTTAGTTATCATTGAAAGTTTTGAAACAAATATTTCAGCAATGTTATCAGTGTCTTTCTTTTTTGTGTAGATGATAGGTTTAAAAATGTTTGGGACTATTCCTTTGATATAGAGACAAAATCCTGATGGTTCATGTTTCTGGTAATCAATCGTATATGAACCTGATGGATTAGGGTTGCAAGTATTAATAGATTTAGTAAAACATTCAAAATCAGCATAAACTACAAAAGGTATTGGAAGCTGTTTATGATAATTAAGGAAACTTAATTTTGAGTTTCGGAGGGGCATTTTCACAGCAGCTATTTCATTGGACGAACAATAATGAATATGTTTTTGGAATAACTCCTCTTTTGAGAAATGAGTAAAACATCTCTTACAGATAAAGATCTTTCCATTCGTTCGCGATGTTATTTGTGATCGGAATAATCTTGAAAAATTTCTGATAAGTAAATAATGATATTTTCCATCTTCCTCATAGAGGAACAGATCGATTGTTTTCTGAGGATCTCTCTGTGCCATACGTAGCGGGTAAAACTTGTTTCTCTCATTTACTGAAAACACGTTTATCCCTGGGAGATCTGGATTGAGTTTTTCGAATTTTGAAATGTCTTTTACTCTGACAGGAAAAGCAATTCCTTTTGTATTCAAGCTATTTTCTTTTTGTTTCAAATCTGTTAATAGTTCTGCATTTTTACCCTTTGGATGAAGGTATCTCAGTACGCACCATAAAAAACATTTATTATCCTTGTTTTTAATATTTAATAAAGCTTTCTTACGCATGATCCAATCTGGAATTTGAATATCGGAAGAACCTCTCATTGGATTGTAATCAGCAGTATGAATCTCGAGATGCACTATCTCCTTGAAATACCAACCACTACCATTTTGTTGGTAGATTGTAATATTTTCAATAATAAACTGAAAAACCCTGAAAAGTATATTTTTTACACTTGATGAACTCAGATTAATAAATGTTTCAGAATTAAAATATGCTTTATCTTGTATGCTAAGACTTGACTTTCCATCGCTTGATTTTCCCATTTGTTCCATCATGCAAACTAATACAAATCTGACTTTAATATTTCGATGATTTCTGAGAAACTCTTTTAAATAAGCAGCTTTGGATTTGAAAAACTCGAATGGTGTAACATCAGTTTTTCCCTTTACTATGTACTTATTTGCAAATCCTTCCAAAGATGATTTCTCTTTTTCTATTCCTTGGTCATATTCCTTGAGAGCTCTCTCAAGTGCTTTACGCAGATAAGATGGTGTATCATCAGGAATTGTTTTATTCTTGATACAATCTTGAAAATATTCTTCAAATGATTTGGGTTTGGATTTAATTTTATCTCTTGCTTTTTGTAGTTTATTTATATCATCAATCAACTTTTGTTTATATTCCTCCTTGAGTTTTTGCTTATTATCTTTTTTTATTTGTTTTAATTCGGCAATAGAAAGGTTACTTAGATCAGTAGCCATCTTTATTTATAATTATTTATTTTTTTTAAATGTCAATTTTATTTTTTCTACCTAAGAGATAGTGAAGTCTTGAAACAAAATTGTTTTAAGACTTAAAACTCACCCGGAAAAATACCAACATCCATTAACTTTTGTGCAATAGAAATAAATCTTTCCTTGATTTCATCTGGAGTTTTATTTGCTATCTCATCTTCTTTTATAAAATAAAAATCAGGTTTTTTTCTACAATAATAATATTCTCCTTCATACAAAAAATCAATTATACCAGGAAACTCATTATTAAAAGCTGCATCGTCTGTTTCGATAATTTCAAACTCTTCATGAAATCTACCAACCAATTCTTCAACTTCATCAAGAATATGATTGAATTCTTCCTCATTATCTCTCTTTATAGAATGTCTTATTGTCAGCCACAAACTTCCTTGCGGTGCTGGTGAATAAAGCAGTTCCAGTTTTTTATTGATAAGTTTGATGATTAAATAGATTTCTTTTGAAGGTAATATTAAATTACTTTTTACATATTTTAAGTTTTGCTTTGCTGACTTGAATCCCATTTTTATTATTATTTTGTAACCTTTAAGCAATAAAATCAATTTTTATTTTTCTGGCTCAAAACTCTATTTCCCCGACCAAAGCAGATTAACACTCCAAAAATTAGCCGATTCAGGATTTTCATAAGTCAACTCACCTTTTTTATTTTTTATCTTCTTCGCCCGGGAAAGATATTTTTCTCTTCGCTCGTTATCTTTGTGAATTAAAAAGTCTGGATATTGTGGCGAACCAAAATGCAAATTCTTCCCACTTGGCAGCTTGACTACGTACTTGTTATTTTTCCGCTTTGAATAATCAAGAGATTCGGCGCCGAGTTTTTTAGCCTTTTTGCTTAATTTCTGAAAATCTTTTCCTTTTACAACATATTTATCATCATCGGATGATTCCTCTTTCTCAGGAACATAATCAGGATCTTCATCATGTTTATAGCCATCTTCAACAATAAAATCTTTGTCCTCGGGGATTTGATATTCCATTTTAGTATTTGTTTAGATTATTTTGCAGGGAAACCCCCTGATGATCTCATCAAAAATAACCTCACGTTTCATGGAAAACAATAGATTGCAAAAATGAGCTTACGCGTAAGTCGTTTTTGTGTGACTTAAAAATTCGATTAACCCTTGCAAAACTTTCAAAAATCTATAGTGACCCACCCACCCTCCCCAAATCCGATAAAAAGATGAATTGCCTGCAAACTCACCATCATCACCCACTGTCTCTGTGATAACTCAGAATCTTTCCTGGAGTAGTTATAATAGGATGCCTTGTTCGTAACGTTTTTCACCGTATATTTCCGTCATTTCCCGCGAGCCACGCAGTGGCGAGCATTAAAGTTACCTCTTTCCCCGATTTTTCAAACATTTTAAAAATAACAGGAATTTCTTCGGATTTTTTTGATTAATTGAAATTCTAAAATTGCGATTTGGTGATTTAGATATAAATTTCTTGAAAAAATATGAAGAATTTCCCTGATTGTTTTTATCATTTTTGGGACTTGGGAATTTGAGGTGGGTTTAATCAGGGAAATGACGGAAATATACGGTGAAAAAAGTCAGGAACAAGGCATCCTATTATAACTACTTTTACGGCTGTTCTTTTTTGCCTTTTTGTCATACGTGCCTCATAAGAGGCATCAAGAACAGCCTTGATCTTTTTCAACCTAGATCTTTCCCAGCGTAGTGGCTTAATGTGCCTTGGTGGTGGACCCCTGCTCCCATCTTCATTGTTATAACTTTCCTCTGAAGACATGAATTCCACAGCATTGGGCAGGTCTAGCAAAGCCTTTATTTTGGTTTGTCATCAGCAGAAAGATGCGCCTTCTCCAACACTTCAGTGCGATACATCAATTTCTGAACACCAAAAAAAGCTCATTATTTTAGTCACAGTGGTATGACTACTGTGAAAAACATTAACAATAATTATTACTTTTTCTTCAACAATAGTTTAGTCTGGCAAAAAAGTCAACGTACATATTTTGAATCTTTAGAGTTTGTTCTTGCTGTCTACTCTAACATGGCTGCCACAGCCAGAGATTTTTAAAAGTCCCTGACTTTTTCCTGACAGATGTAAAATTTCCCTGACCAACTGAGTCAACAATTTCACAAATTACTCCTGACAAGGGACTCAACACACCATTCACAGCCATCCCTCACCTATTTAGTCACATGTAATGCACATGACTTGATAGTCCCTTAATATAATGTGCAAACAGTATTGATTTTTTTGAAAAACTAACATCATCTGGTTGTTCAATTAAAAGGAACAATATTCTACCAATACAGCATGATTCATGTCCAAAAACTTGAAGTCAAAATGCCTGACTTTTCCTTGACCTTGAAAAAATTTCCCTGACCTGTGGCAACCATGTCTGAGCAATTTACACCACAATCAAACCATGCATATAAATCACACAAAAATGTCAAAGGGGGTAGGGTATGGCACTCGTGCATTCTATAACAATCATATGTATGCACTAGACAAACATGCAAAACATGTGTTGTGTTCTAAAAAAAATGAAAGAGCCTAGTGCCCTTAACATGAGAACCCAGAGTGACCAGGATGAATGTGCTTCAAAAAACTAATGTGCCAGGGCCCACCAGGAGATGACAAAGCACAGCCCTGTTAGTAGTACACTGTGTGCAAGGAATATTTGCATTGCAAGCATTAACAAAATAATGAACATCTTGTCATGTATTTTACCTACCCTTTTCGCTCTCAATCGGTGCCTAGCCAGAACTCTGTGTTCTTCAAGTTTGCCATTTTTCTGCCTCACCACGTCATCGTGGTTCTTCTAAAGTACTGAAAAATGGCCCCTAGCAAAAAGAAAGCATGTTAAATGTGCAGGTGTGGACAAGGAATTAGGAGTGTTTCATGGTGTTGCTAAAAGTATTATTGGTTTGCTCTTGTTTTTTGGTATGGGAATTTTTTGTATTGTTTCATTAGATGATTGCACCTGTCCACAACACCTAGCAACTGCCAGATTCAAGGAACTTAGGAAAATGCAAGACTTACCTTTTATCTCTGCTTTGGGCAATTTCTTTTTTCCAAAATTTCCCCTGACTTTGTTTACCAAAATAGCTTCAACGTTTCTGTTCTCCTCATCAACATACCTCAAAACAAAACAAAAACAAAAAACATGTCAGATAATTCTAAATATGTATTTCAAATAATATGTATTTTGTAACAACCTTAGGTTCTGAAAAAACTTACTGAGCTTAATGTGGCAGTTTTCTGGTAGTGCATGACAAAGACAAATATTTTTTTTAAACATAAATGAAGGTTGTTTTTGTCATCAAATAAAGCTCGTATCCAAGTGTTTGAAGTACTGTACAATAACAAATTGAAGTGAGAGGAAATGATATAACTGGATAATAGTCTTGTTGATCTTCTTGTGGCATTTAGAGAATCATTGATTGTGTTCGAAGCTAAGCGACAAATAAAAGTGTATACAAATGATATTCCTGAATAGTCTCTTTGTTTACATGTATCTTCTGGTGACTGTTGCAACATTATTGAAACATCATTGAAACAAGCACTACTTTGTCCACTCAAAGATGGATAAATAGAATTGCGACTTCCCACTCAAAGATAGGCGTCTTACTTGTGTCAATGAAGGTTGCCTTGTCATCAAATAAAGTTGTTATCCTTGTGTTCGAAGCTTAGCGACAAATTGAAGTGTAAGGAAATTATATTCTTGACTAAAATTCTTGTTTATATCCTGGTGACTGTTGCAACATTTGAAATATCATTGACACAAGCACTACTTTGTCCACTCAAAGATGGATAAATAGAATTGCGACTTCCCACTCAAAGATGGGCGTCTTACTTGTGTCAATGAAGGTTGCTTTGTCATCAAATAAAGCTGTTATCCTTGTGTTTGAAGCTTAACAACAAATTGAAGTGTAAGGAAATTATATTCCTGAAAAATCTTCTTGTTTATCTCCTGGTGACTTTTGCAACATTTGAAATATCATTGACACAAGCACTACTTTGTCCACTCAAAGATGGATAAATAGAATTGCGACTTCCCACTCAAAGATGGGCGTCTTACTTGTGTCAATGAAGGTTGCTCTGTCATCAAATAAAGCTGTAATTCTTGTGTTCAAAGCGTAACTTGACACATTGGAGTGTAAGGAAATGATATCCCTTTATAATCTTGTGACTTTTAGAACCTTTCTGCACCATCATATTAAACTTGTTATTGTGCACGTACACAAAGAGAAAAGGTTCCATCTCATAACAAGCACTACATTTATTTTAATTTTGAACAATTCCCATCGGTCCCTGCAAATTGCATATGTCGGTTTGAATCTAGTAAGGAAATGCAGATTGTATGCAAAAAATTAATATGAACATTAAATATTATTTTTGTACAGGTTTATCCTTGTGATAAACATCTACAGTCTCAGAAATTGGAGTGGAAATGTTTTGTACATTTCAGTGTCAAGGAATTTTTATATAATATTTTTCTGTCATTGCTATTCGATTCCGTACTCCGTTCCGTGTTTCCGTTTCCTCATTCGACATTCATTATTTTACGGCTGCCATCTTTGCCATTAAAATGAGCATTTATTTTAATAGTATACAGAACAATTTTTTTTCGGTGAAGCAGCAACTATGTCTTTATTGTAAAAGAAATCAGACAAAGGCGTGCTTTACGGGCATATGTTATCAAAGAAACTACGGGTAACATACAAAGCAAAGATCTGTAGGAAGCAACTCGCTGTCGCATGAAACTCACGTGTGAAACGATTTTTATGATCGACATGGATGAAATGCTCCCAAAGCTATTACATAGACTTAAATATGTTTCTATACATTTAAACAGGATTCAGAATGTACTTACGAAACAACAAGGATCCACAGTTTAAAACAGGCGTTCTTTCTTCTCAATGGTTGTTGTCAGTTGTTGTGCATTCGACTCCCCAAGAGTGAACACTGAACTCCTTCATCACCACTTCCATGGGATTTGGCGTTTCATTTAAATAGTTTTTCGAACTATTTTTCCTCCCTGCAGTCTATCTCCGCAATCTATCACACTTTCCTCGCTCATCTTCACAAAAAAAACGGCCCTGCATGCACAAACCACCAAAATGGCAGGCGAACCGACAGCGAAGAATGTTCAAAAGGGCGCGCGATTCAAAATTCAACGTGAAAACGAGGCACGCATGCTCGTAAGACTCACGCCTCCAGAGCGAGGCAAAAATGCGTAGATCATTTATAATTTATTTTGCTGTTTCTAAATTGTTTCAAATTACGCTTCAATGTTTGGAGCGCTAGTAATCTTAAAAACACATCTTTGAATCTCTTAAAAAAGGAAGACGGAGAGAATCATTTATCACTTTTCCAGTATTTACGACGTGTAGTTTAGCGCAGGCGATTACCTCTGTTCTTTCGGATATTTTAGGTCAATGCAATGATTCCTCATCTTGCCTGAAGCGTGATCAGTACAGTTAAAACAAATTTTATTATTTGAGAAACCTGGGATTAATCACGAAAACCAGCAAATTTCAGTAACAAATCCGCTTGCGGAAACGCAATGGAAACGAGCTGACACGTTTAAGTCAACGGAAGCGCTGCGGAAACACGAAACAATGCCTCCATTTTCATCTTACACGTTTCCCGCCGTAACCGTCGCGCGGAAACGCAACGGAATTTTGAACCATCAGGTTTCCGCAACATTTCCGAAATACGGAAACGCCTTATTTCACCCTGTGCTGGCATTAGCGTTGTGACGAATGACCGTACAGTTTTTTTTAAACTTTGGCTGAACATTGTCTCGTCGGCTCAAGCAAAGGCGTTTTTGAGCGACGCACGCGTCAATTTAGGGAGTGAGAAATTTTTCTTTTTCATGTAGCCCCAAATTTGTATAATTACTTCCTTAATTAGTGCCTTTAATTATCCATCGCCCCGTCTCTTGCTGTCGGTCGGTCGGGCAAAAAAAAAAAAAAAGAATGAAAATATTTCAGCCTGTAGTACAGGCGTTTTTTTTAAAAAAAGCGCGACCCAAAGGAACGCATCAACCTTTCCCTTGGAATCATTTTTTTGACTCAAACTCCAAACGCCCAAACTCTCGGTCAGTCTAAAGTCCAAATCGAAATAAAAGATACGCCTGCTTTGCAGGCTCTCCATACTTGGTCAGCGCTAGCTGGTTATAAAGAATTAGACAGTCACTAACGCAGAAATATTGTGAACGAATTATTATTAAATTAAATTTTGCCCAACACTTATATATCTTCTCGCTTATCTTTATTCTTTATGAGAAAAATCATTGTTTCTTTAGCATAGTAAGTCACACCACCGTAAACATAGTGGCACTCTATAGCTAGCAAAAATGTTTGATTACATATAACGAGACTAATTAACAACAAACATAAGGCCGTTTTTCAGGGTGACATAAATTAATGCAATCTGCGTTTAAATTTTCTCTGTTTGCACATCCGTGCCCCTTTTTTTGTTATTCCATACGTTTAGTAAGGGCTGAAAATGCAGAAAATAGCGTGACTAAATACACTTCCGTTATTCACGATCATGATTGCCATTCGACTGTCATAGAGAAGGTGAATCTGCATGATATCATCACGGTCCAAGGGTTTGGTGTAGGCGGGGGGGAGGGGGTCTGTATGGGGAGGGGAGGCTACGAAGGAATGGGTTACATTTTTCACGGTTCAGATTTTTTCCCCGGTTCAGATAACATAAAAGGGCAGGCAGGAATCGGTCACGAGTTGAAGTATATAAAGAGTAGAAAAGACCTTTTAAAACTAGAACATTTCGAAAATACCTGATGCATCAGTCATATACTCAGTTCATTCAAGAAACGAAATGCAGTGTTTTAAAGCTAGGGACGTGTAAAAAGGGGAATCATTTAGGGGAATCATTCAGTTTGTCAATGGGAGGTGTAAGAAAGGGGTAGCTTTTATGCCAAAGGTGGTTTATAAAGGATAAGTAACGGTAGGAGGAGCCTCTCCCTATATTTACTGTATCGAGTATTCCCCCCCGGGATAAATCTGAGCCTAGCGTTTTATTTTAAGCAACTGAATCGTTCCCGATATAGATCGCCGACTTTCAGCTTAGCGACGTCCATTTTTACTGAATCAGTTTATTCCTTGGAATCTTTATGTCCATAATGCTTCTCGCAGCACCATTTATCGTGCGTGTTATGCTCATTTTTACCATTGGCTCATTCAGTAATCGCTACAACAAAGTACGGGAAACTCGAAGGCTTTACAGCTTCTTATCCGAGTCTTCATATTCACCTACAGTTCCATTCCGTTGACAAGTTTCTGGGTGTTCCATTCGCCGCTCCGCCGACTGAAGAAGACAGACTGAGAAAACCACAACCTCTTAAGTGTCATTGTCAGAGAAAACCGGGCAAGGGCCACGGATCGAGGTCGGCCGATTCCTTTCAAATTCCTGCCACAGATTACCTTTCTCATATGATTGTAAAATATTCCCTTTTTAATCTGATTGGTGTTTTTTCATGTGAGTTTGACTACCCCCCCTTGTTTTTGGCTAATTTGCATAAGATAGCCGAGTCAATTTGGGGTAACTTGTGCAAGTTATTTCTCCTACCTCTTGCTAGTTTTCTCTGCATTTTTGATTTATTTAGATTATTTGAGATTCGATCCAATTGTATTTATGTGATGAATGAATCTGGATTCTTCTTGCGTCTTTGGCGAGCATGCAAATTTCCGTCTCGTGTGTCTTTGGCAGATTCGCCAATTATAAGCCATTTTTAAATTACATTTTCTCAAAACTGCGCGGATAAAATTTCAAATCAAATTGGTTTTGGCACAGTCCATTTATAACTGTTTAATGTTCGGTAAGTTTTAGATTGGGATCTCCGAATCCTTTTGCAAGATTGACCACGAAAGTGCGCCCAGATCGGCAAAAGCAACATGAAAATTCCCGCCATTTTTTACGTACCAGACAGCCTTGGCGAGCACGCTTGTTCGAATACTTGTGTTTCAATGTTCTCAGTCTGCTGTTTCATTGAGCCTGACAAAGTTTAAAAGTTAGTTTGCGCAAAATTTTTTAACATACCCTACAGCTTTTGCACGTGTTTATTAGCAATATTTGCCGCTAAATGTAAACATTACTTTCAACTCGATTGAGTTTCACATGCGATGTTTCCTGCAAGATTTACTCCTAAATATTGAACATAAAATCTAGTTTGCGTGTGTTTGTGTCTAATTTACGTCTAAAAATGTCTAGGAAAATCCGTCGATATTGTTACGGAGAGAGAGAATTAGCGTGACTAAACAAAAATTTCGTATCTGATAACAAACGTAATGTAATTTGAGCCGATACTCTGCCTTCACCAGCTAACCTTCACCAGAGGATTTTTATCGCGCGCAGCGGGATGCTTCCGTCTCGGCTGCAGGCCGACAGATCTTTGACCGAAGGCGAAGCCGCGAGAAAAACGGTTTTTCGCGTGGGTCACTATCTTGAAGACTTCACCGAACCGGAAACCGCGCATAAAAGTCTCTGGGGCACCCAGGGATATTGAACCGCTGTTTTGGAAAAGATAGTACGTATATTGACAATGAGTGTTCCCTACGGAACACAAGTCTAGACAAAATAGAGAGCTAAAAATAACTGTGGAAAAGGCAAATAATTTTCACTCTACTACTGATCAAATTCAAGGCTGAGATGTCAGAAATAGAGATCACTTTCTTGGACACAAAGTGTGCAAAGGGGTTGGATTCAACAAGGAACCAAACCTAGACGTGCAAAGACATCATAAACCAACCAGGAGCCCAGGCCTTTCACGTACTCATGTCAACCATCAGGCGTGAAAAAATGCTTCATTAAAGGACAACTGCTCAAAGGTCTAAGGACTGATTCATCTCAGATCACTTTGAGAAAATATCCAAAATTTAGAAAATCGCCTGATAGAAAGCTAGAGACTACCCTGTCCCTATTGTGAGAAAATACTTCTCTGATTTAAAATTCGCCAACTGGAAAACATCCCTTCAACAGAGCAACAAATCCAAGGTGGGGGAACACATATCACTTGGGATATGTGTTTCCGAGGTGAGGGAACACATTTCACTTGGGATATGTGTTTCCCAGGTGGGGGAACACAAATCACTAGTGATATGTGTTTCCCAGGTGGGGGAACATAAATCACTAGTGATATGCGTTTCCCAGGTGGGGGAACATAAATCACTAGTGATGTGTGTTTCCCAGGTGGAGGAACGCAAATCACTAGTGATATGTGTTTCCCAGCTTGGGGAACACATATCATTAGGGATATGTGTTTCCCAGGTGGGCGAACACAAGTCACTAGAGATATGTGTTTCTCAGGTTGGAACACAAATCACTAGTGATATGTGTTTCCCAGGCGGTGGAACACAACGCACTAGTGAGATGTGTTTCCCAGGTGGGGCAACACAAATTACTAGTGATGTATGTTTCCCAGGAGGGGGAACACAAATCACTAGTGATATGTGGAAATCAACATGACGCCATTTGAGTAACTAAACATATGCTGTTATTGAAGCGCGAATGAGATTTCTCTACGGGAATTCATCGTTAGAAGGCATCAATTTCAGTTCGAAAGGAGAATAGACAAAGGCAGCTAAAGAAGTTTGTGAAGGAAAAGGTCTGTTATCAGATGAGTTTTACTGACTAGTTCAGAAGAAGTGTCATCTTTCAACGGCTTGTTGGTTTTACTCGCCAGAAGAAAGAAATTAGAAAAAATCACTGCGCTGCCTGTGTGCTTGTTATCTGCTGGTTGACCCGCGTTATCAACGGCAAGAGAATTGAAGATGAAGCGATCCATAACTTTTTGGCTATTTTCGGTTGAGGACTTCTTCTTGCTGGTTATAAACCCGCCAGGAACTTACTTTAATAATAAATTGTTGCCTCCTTGCAGATCTTCGAAGTACAGCTCTTTCCCCGTTACCAGCGTTCTTTTGTCCACTTTTGTGTGCTCCGCTAGAATTCAGTTCGTCCTGATAGAAATTCAGAGTGTCGGCAAAGTGTTTTATTTTTTCTTTGACAAATATTCCACTGAAATTTGCGAAGAGCCGCTACATTTCTTATTAAATAGTTTTCTAGCCCCGGATTTCTTCAGCAACAACTTGAACAGATTTATGCTGGATTTTATGTAACTCGGTACGCGTCGTTGCAACTTTCAAGGAAGACTCCTTCAATGGACCGCAGCCATTTGAACTTCTTTTATCAATAGTACCTTTACTTTAGATTTTCTTTTTTAGGAAAACAAAATAAAAACAGTGTGAGACTGGATACGACTAGAATACATGCATCGGGGCAAAACTTATTTAACAGCTAGTCATTCACAGTTGCGTTATTTTTGTCATTAAATTAGTGGCTTCCTTGCAGGCGTTCCCCTCCTTCCTCCTCCCTCGCGCGAGGTCTCGCGCCCTAATTCCCTTCCCGGCTTCCATTTCGAACGCCTGCCACGCAGGCCATACTTAGCCGGAAGAAATACTGTGGGAAAATGGCACCTTGTACAAAACTAACAACGGCTAAGAGAAATCTTTAAAGAGCCTCTCCCCAAGTTTTATACCTGGTAAACTGAGATACGCCCGACCAAGGGAGTCACAGGAGACCCAAGGGGATTGCAGTGTAAGTCATTTTCCCCTTTCCCCCTATCCCTTGTCATGACGGAAGTTAAAGAAAAGGCATAAAGTTGCCTTCACATCGATGTCTCTCTATTCCCAAAATTTCATTTTCTCCCTCCTCCCTACATTTTCGCTCCGATTTCTCCCTTCTCTCTACGTTTGCTCCCTATTGCTGGTTTTCAGTGTCACGCCATTCAAAATAGATGAAAACAAAAATCAAAACCGTTCAATAGATAAAGTCCAGAATCTGGGAAATCAAAGGAGGTACATATGCAAAGACCCTCGCCAAGAGTCAGGTCAGAGGAATATTTCGTATGCGAGATATCCGAAGAAATGTTTTACCCAAATTTATAGAGATTTGTATGGAGACGCCATGCTGGTGCTCACCTGGATGAGCTCCAACATGGCGGACGGAAACCAACAGAAACATCTGTTACCGAGTTTTTGCTACCAAAAGCGTGACTTTATTCTTCGAGAAACTCATTTCCAGTACATGAACTGTTTAGATGGCAAAATGTCCTGAAATAAGTCATTTTTTTAACCTACATGACAGCTCTCTTGGCCGTCATGTAAATGCCACGTCACGCAAAAGCTTAGAAATTCAAGCGTACTCTATCACAAAACCAAGAACCCTTTCGAAGCGAGAATTTGTATGACAATTAGTTTTCAGCTGCTCTAATGCATCGTGAAAGTAAAATCTCGGTAGGATGGATGGTTTTTTAGTTTGAATTTTAGTGACGTCATGTGAAAACCAACAATTATGTACCTCCCCCCTCTATTTAAGGTGAAAGAGCAATTCTAAAACACTGCTAAAACAAACTAACGAACAAGTGGCAAATCCGTAAAAATCACTTTTAGTGTTAACTTAAACTAATATCATCTAAGACTAAATAAATATCACATCATATATATGTATTAAAAAGTCTCCCAGTTCATTACCCAGCTATTTTAAGGACGCGGCAGGGTAATTCGCGCTTGAGAAGTTGAAGTCAAAGCAAGCACACAGGCAAAGGAGGCTTTCAATTTATACAAAGAGTTGCCGCTTAGAATTTTCGTAGCTGTGCCCACACTACAACTAAGGGCGGTTTCCAGAAGTCAGCCAGTCCCTTTGACAAAGAGATAAGCTTTTTCCAAGAGTTTTTGCTGAAAACCGTCTCTTTCGATTGATTAAAAACCAAGGGAATGGTCAGGTCGCTCAGTTCTGACAAATGGAAAGCGCCCTAAGTAACAGCAAAATGTTAAACTCAATTTGCCGAAATACCCTCCAATTCCCGCAAAAAGCTCAGATGTTAATTGTCAATTCTTAACTTAGCTCTAAATCTTTTTAATATTGACAGCAAAAAGTAACCCTCTAAAACGGATGCATTTGCGTTGCATTTTATTCTTTTTTTAATTTTATTACAAGTCTTCAAATTTTTGACTCCAGAAATTTACTCTCCGATAAGGTGGACTTGGCCTTAGAGTGCCTATTTATACGAATTCGGATATGCTTTTATACTGACATACTTTTTTATACGAATCAGCCTTTTTTACACGAATCCATCCAGTCGGATGCACGCTGCCGAAACCGCTTGCTTTTTGAACCTTTCTCCAGGGCGGTTTAAGGCTCAGTCCACAAAAACCCTGGAATGAAAATCCATCGGACGGTTTCATATGGAAATAATCGAACTATCGTGGACGAGGCCTAAAATGCTTGAAAAAGAAGGGCAAGAATAATGAACAAAAGCATACGCGTTTTTTATATCATTTATTTGATGGTTTATCATTTGCACGTAGTTCTGATCGCAATACGTTATGCTAAAAAAGGGAACAGATATGTAAATAATTATACTTCGAAGGTTTTTTTTCAATACAATAGATTCTCATTAATTTTTGCGAGTACCAAAATAGAATAATTAGTCGACTTTATTCACCCATGCGCAGATAACCCCAAATTGATTTTTGAAATTTCTTAACGGCATCGCAGTTTCCAGCTAGTCTCTCCTGAACGATCATGGATCGCTTGTA
The DNA here is from genome assembly GCA_038088405.1 of Porites divaricata. Taxonomy (NCBI): domain Eukaryota; kingdom Metazoa; phylum Cnidaria; class Anthozoa; order Scleractinia; family Poritidae; genus Porites; species Porites divaricata. The sequence goes on along the minus strand of JBBMOI010000026.1, from coordinate 285,281 downwards.
TTTAACGATGCCTTATGAAAGTTACTGCTCTAAAAATGTTCGTTCTATTGCAAGGTATAACATTAGAACTGTACCAGAAACACAGTGAAGAAATTCAACTCGCGAAGCAATCTGGAAATTTGAAAGTGTAAGTGTTACAGCTATTGCTAATACTGACACCATCATCATCTCTTGTCTTTCTCTTGTCTAAACGAATCGCCAAAGAGTTGCAAACTGCACGCTAGTTCATAGACTGTGAACTTCTCTACTAAAACCTTCCCGGGGTGTTTTATTTTAATCAGCGGTTTGCTTTTTCGTTCTCCTCAGTTTTGAGTTATCCTACCGCAAGTAAAATTTGGTGGTTGACAGATAAAGAAACTGCGTAACGAAGGGATGATCAGCTTATGGTAGAAAAAACAAACAGGAGATTTGTAGAGGTAATTATCCAAGTAAAAAGTCACCTTTACGCGGACAATCATAAACTGGCAGAAGGATAAAACAGGTTTTAATTTGGTGATGGAAAATTTGTTATTTTTTATATCTAGGATACATATAGGTTTCTATAACTTCATCACACAGTTATATTAATTAGAACTGGCCGCGAGCTGAAGTTTGATTTTCTCTGGACAATATTTGCTGCTGAGCGATTTTACATTAGGCAATGTAATAATTAGTTGTATGAGCATTATTCCAATGAGAAAATAGGCTGCCACTTAAAGTTGTTAATACCTTTAAATTTACTTCAATGTTTTTTAAACTGATTATTAAAAGTCAAACACATAAGAGCAAAATGGGACATGGGTTTTAGAGAATAAAAGTAGAAATTATATCGTCACAAGTCAGTTAGTTGTCTTCTTAGCCTGCATATCATTCTCTAAAATGAAAATCATTTCCTTCAATTTTTTGCTTACTGACGAGAGTCGTCCAAATTTTTATTTACGTACCTTTGCATTGTTTGGTTATCAACGCTTCAAACCAATTCTTTTGTTTTTTTCAAAGTGTCTCGGCAAAACAGTGAAGCATTTAGAGGGCACCCAGGCCCTCGGACAGATTTTTTAAGATACTTGGATTTTCTCCGGTCCCATATAGGCATATGCCACCCACAAAGGGTATGGTTTTTGCGCTTTTTCGGTTTAAAGACGAGTATAAACTTTGTTCATTTTGGTTTGGATTCGGGTATGGTTTACGGGGAAACTGCGGGAGTATAAGAACGTACTTGTCCTTTCAATTCCAAATGAATAAGAAGGGAAAAATGATATGCTAATATTAGCATATCATTTTAATTCTATGACAAAATTCATTCTGCCTAGAGGCCAGAACTGAAACTAAACAGGCGTGGAAAATGACATTTTTTGGTCTAAACCGGGATTTTCTTCCAGTCGCTTTGGGGTCGTAAATAATGCAAAAAAACGGCCACCGTTCACCGTTCACCACACACTAGGGCTACACGGGAATCACGAGAGAGAGATTCAGCTTCTCAGCTTTTTCTTTGCTATGTTGTTTTGCTCAGTACGTAATATTTACTTTGTTTACTCTATTTAGGTAGCTCAATCTAAGAGAAGTGCAGTCATAAGTTGATCAAAACGTGCCCAGCACCCAAAACCGTCATGAAATGCTTTTAAAACGTAAGTGCCTGCAACAACACCTCCACTTCCGATCCCCTTAGCTTACCCCCCCCCCCCGTCTTTCTCTTTCCTTTTGTAAAATCCTTACGACTTACTCCAATGAATTCACAACTATATATCTTTGTCAATCCAGGACATAAGACCCTGAAAAACGTGAGTCTGATTGTCCTCGCTTTGAATTAGATAATGCAATATTAATGCCTGGTTAAGGATTTTATCAGACTAGCTATTGTTAGGAGACACGGCCTGAGTTAGCTAATCACTGATTTCAAAAACCTAACACGATAAAATTTGACTGCCGGATAAAGAGTACTTCAAAAAATCGTATCCGAGTTCTTCTTATGTCATGCTTTAACTAATTTTTGTCAGGTTCATTCATGTAGGTGACAATCTCATTGATTGTTCAAAAAATGCGCCGTGACCCAACTTAAATAGGAGATTTTGAAAACATAAGTGCTTTTAACAACCTCGATCCCCATCTTTCTTTAGTGACTTTATGAACTACCACTACTCAGGATATTGACTGTTAACGTTACTACAAACTTGATAAAATGGGTAATTTGGTAACTCGATCTTTTGTTCTTTGCTTTTTACGCAGTAGCAAACCGGCGAGCTCAAAATCATTCAAAATTGCTGAAATACCACTTTTGAGGCAATAGGACAACAATACACCGTAGGTAAGGCAATACAACGTTTATTTAACTTTGATCTATATACATAGTTAGCGATATATTGTTACAGAAAGATGAAGCAAACTTAACTGTGAATCCAAGTCATTTACCAATAAACAGATGGTTTGGGAACCTGTGGTCTAGTACAAGCCGTATATCCTCGTCCCAGGGTCTTCTAGCGTCCCGGCCAATATGGCGGCGCAGGGTGGAAGCAAGCAAAGTAAACCTAATTTAGGCTTATAAAGTACCTAGAACAATCTCGAAAAAGGACTCTGCAATATAAAAACCAAAACACCAAACAACTCAATAGAATTAGAAGGTCAGGGCCGACGTAAAGGTAAGCTCAACAGTTGACAAAAGCCAGAAAAAGCTTAGCCTAACATGTTCAAGTCTGAAGTCGACTGTCATGATCAGACGTACAAACGACCTGGCACTATCTATACTACAGGGAGGGTAGAGTAGAAAAGCTGGAAAAAAATTACTGCTCCTATTGTATGGTAGCTCGCTATCTTGTAAGGAAGTGTTGTGGGTCGGGGCTCCCCTGAATAGACCTTTTCACTGTTTAGGTTCGATGAAGGAGGTTCGATGTCCGTAAATTCCAATTATAAATCTTGGTATTTATATATTTATATGTAAGACCAGTAGAGCAAAATATGTGCTTTAATTTTGGTAAAAGACTAAATCGTTAAGCTTAATATATAGCTGATGTAACTCATGGAGCAAAATAACTAGCGGTAGACGAGCGTGAAAAATAATACTCAAGCTTAAAGGCTGTCTTATGGTCTTATGCACATGTCATTGGCTTTTCCCTGGGATAGGACCCTGGGACAACAAGGGGGAATTGGAAAAAGGGGTGATGCCAAGGTGACAATTTTAAGCAAAGGTGAGGGAAATTTAACATACAAAGTCCCCTAGTTAAAGGCTTGTCATTGAAAAAAAAAACTCTCATATCCAATTGGTACAGCTAGAGGAGACTTTTAATGAAACAACAGAACGCTGTAAACTCAAACTCAGACTTTAGAGATATGTAAAGCAGTTCCAAGGCAGTGAAGATTCGAGTTACTGCTGTCCATTGAAGACTTAATTTCCCGTGTTCATAATTTTTTAGCAGTTCATTATACGGTACATTACAGTAGAAATAAAACTTATCTCATAAGAAACTGTAACACGTTGGTGCATTCTTATTCTGATGATCCTGTATGCATTACTCATGATGTAGATGAATAACTATCAATTCAGCCATAATCTCTTCCAGGGCTCATAATTAATTTTTTGGATAACTAATCCTTCAGGTTAGTGGGCATAAATTTTGCCAACCAAATTATCAGGTTTGTTATCCAAGAATCTCAGTGTTTTTAAAGTTACAATATATCAACTATCGAAAATTGTGCTACTAAATGAGGAAAACGTATGGACAGATTGTTTCAAAACATGATTTGTTTAAACTCATCAAAATGTTGTTTTGTTTCTTGATCTTCCTTTTCCTCGTCACAAATTTTGGGTAGCAACCTCTAATTTTCTGAAAAACTACCAATTGAAGAATCTTTGCATCTGACCTGATCACAAATTTTGGGCAGTGACCATTAATTTTCTAAAAAACTATCAATTAAAAGGATCTTTGCATCTCATCAGGTTTCACAAATGAACCACTTCCAAACATTAATGCAAAAACACAAGATGGTGGAGGTATATTAAGGTTGTGTCCATATCCCCTCAACCAACAAAAGCCCACTTATCTTTGGTCACCTTTAGTTTCATGAAATGCGGGTTTTTAATGTTACTCGACTATATATGCTATCATTTGAAACAAATACTGTGTAAGATAGAAAACAATCTTATACAAGAAAGAAACGCGTCAGCCTTTAGTGAAAATTGATCTTCATTTGCAAGAAGAATTGCTGTGAATTGAATGAAACCACCTATGTGACAGTAATTTTTACTAACCATGATGGGTTACTTCGGCACATTTTTAGTAACCAAACATTGGAAACTACTAACCATTGGTTAACACACTACTGTTAATTTCGAGCCCTGTGTTCAGTCCATTGTATTCTCTGATGTGGTCTCCCCTGGTTGGTACAGGGTCCTTCCCTGGAAGATGCCAGTGATGTGCATTAGTCCCAGTGCTGGATCCCATACTTTGAAAATTTAGAATGGCATGGTAACATGCTATAATAATGCTATTGTATTAACATTCAGTAAATTGACAACCTTATTAAGCTTAAACTACTACTTCCTCTCCAACAGTTAATTTTAACTCTTTAAGTTTATAATACAACCTGTGAGTGAGTGCTTGAGCTGACTATTAGATTGTTAGTATGAGACCGTAACTAAATTAAGTTCATTTTTCTATCACTCAGAGATCAGAGGCACAAATTAGAGGATTTGACAACCAAGAATTAAAAAAGGTAAATACAAAATTTAAATAACATATTCTTTTTACATGCATGTACGTACAGTATTATCCAATCTAGCAATTAATACAGTGAAGAAGATACCCCACTCAAACAGACAAAAAAATATCAGTTTTAAACCTTTCAGATCAACAACTGGGATGCATGCCAGTTTCATGTTTAGATTATTATTCTTAAGAAATATATACTTAAGTCAACTGGGATTCCAACCTGCCAAACAATAGGAGACAGGTGCTCCCTGAAAAATTACCTGGAAAGTCTAATATTTATATAAGAAATTATATACGTAGGTGAAATGGGATTCTATCCCAGCAAACAACTGGGATGCAGAAAGATAACAGAAACTTTAGGTCATCTGAGATTCCAACCCACCAACAAGGTAGGCCAGTTCTCCCTGAACTAATAAGTAACAATTCAGTCATTAAAACTTAGTAAACTGGGATTCAAGCCCAGCAAGCAAGGGAGACAGGAGCTCCCTGAAATAATACTTCAGACAGTGATGCATGGAATGAACTCTTAAAACTAAATAAACTGGGATTCCAACCAAGCAAGCAAGAGAGACAGCACCTCCCTGAAATGATACTTCAGTCAATGATAGATGAAACTTACTATTAAAACTAGATAAACTGGGATTCCAACCCCGCAAGCACGGAAGACAGAGGCTCCCTGGACTGATACTTCAGTCAATGATAGATGAAACTTGCAATTAAAACTAAATAAACTGGGATTCCAACCCAGCATGTAAGGGAGACAGAGGCTCCCTGGACTGATACTTCAGTCAATGATAGATGAAACTTACTATTAAAACTAGATAAACTGGGATTCCAACCCAGCAAGCAAGGGAGACAGAGGCTCCCTGGACTGATACTTCAGTCAATGATAGATGAAACTTACTATTAAAACTAGATAAACTGGGATTCCAACCCAGCAAGCAAGGGAGACAGAGGCTCCCTGGACTGATACTTCAGTCAATGATAGATGAAACTTACTATTAAAACTAGATAAACTGGGATTCCAACCCAGCAAGCAAGGGAGACAGAGGCTCCCTGGACTGATAGTTCTGTAAGTTGTACTTACTATTTTATGCGTAAATTATTGGACTAAATTATTACCTAAGTATTAGAATGTTTGAGCAGCAGCAATTCTTTCACTAAAGTAAAATAAACAAACTGCTTTAAGTGCTTAAAGGGGATACTGAAACAAAGGTGGCCCATTGCTGCCAATATAGTGACCTCAAGCCAGGTGGAGGGTTTTGTGCGTTCCACAGGGTGCTTGTCTTCATATGCGGAGAGAGTGGTATTGAGCCATCAGTTCATCTGAGGTTAGGGTGGTCGCCTCTGACCGACAGGTGATGTATTGGGCGCCTGATAAGAAAACGGCCGTTGCACTTAAGTGCTTATCGACTCATTCCGCAGTGCGGCAGAGCTTTTCGATACTGCACGGGCCGAAGTGGTGTACCGCTCATCGGGTCATGCCATATCCCAGCCTCTTATAGTGGTCTGTTGTAAGCGCTCATGCCCAGGTGTCCCGGTATGTCACAAGCGGAGGTCACAGTCATTCTTGTGGCATTCGCACTCATGTGCTTATTGACTTATTCGATACTGCACAGGCCATAGGAGTGTACGCTTTTCATGTTTTCGTTTGTTTTTTTTTTTTAAATAATAAAATGTTTTGGATAATTTTTGGTTAAATTTGGGTTTTTTTGTGAAAGAGTTGTTGCTCTGAGAAAATTGTAACTGATTTTCTAAGTAATGTGCACTTAAATCAACAGTCAATGATAGATGAAACTTACTACTATTAAAACTAGATAAACTGGGATTCCAACCCAGCAAGCAAGGGAGACAGAGGCTCCCTGGACTGATACTTCAGTCAATGATAGATGAAACTTACTATTAAAACTAGATAAACTGGGATTCCAACCCAACAAGCAAGGGAGATAGAGGCTCCCTGGACTGATACTTCAGTCAATGATAGATGAAACTTACTATTAAAACTAGATAAACTGGGATTCCAACCCAGCAAGCAAGGGAGACAGAGGCTCCCTGGACTGATACTTCAGTCAATGATAGATGAAACTTACTATTAAAACTAGATAAACTGGGATTCCAACCCAGCAAGCAAGGGAGACAGAGGCTCCCTGGACTGATACTTCAGTCAATGATAGATGAAACTTACTATTAAAACTAGATAAACTGGGATTCCAACCCAGCAAGCAAGGGAGACAGAGGCTCCCTGGACTGATACTTCAGTCAATGATAGATGAAACTTACTATTAAAACTAGATAAACTGGGATTCCAACCCAGCAAGCAAGGGAGACAGAGGCTCCCTGGACTGATACTTCAGTCAATCATAGATGAAACTTACTATTAAAACTAGATAAACTGGGATTCCAACCCAGCAAGCAAGGCAGACAGAGGTTCCCTGGACTGATAGTTCAGTCAATGATAGATGAAACTTACTATTAAAACTAGATAAACTGGGATTCCAACCCAGCAAGCAAGGGAGACAGAGGCTCCCTGGACTGATACGTCAGTCAATGATAGATGAAACTTACTATTAAAACTAGATAAACTGGGATTCCAACCCAGCAAGCAAGGGAGACAGAGGCTCCCTGGACTGATACTTCAGTCAATGATAGATGAAACTTACTATTAAAACTAGATAAACTGGGATTCCAACCCAGCAAGCAAGGGAGACAGAAGCTCCCTGGACTGATACTTCAGTCAATGATAGATGAAACTTACTATTAAAACTAGATAAACTGGGATTCCAACCCAGCAAGCAAGGCAGACAGAGGTTTCCTGGACTGATACTTCAGTCAATGATAGATGAAACTTACTATTAAAACTAGATAAACTGGGATTCCAACCCAGCAAGCAAGGGAGACAGAGGCTCCCTGGACTGATACTTCAGTCAATGATAGATGAAACTTACTATTAAAACTAGATAAACGGGGATTCCAACCCAGCAAGCAAGGGAGACAGAGGCTCCCTGGACTGATACTTCAGTCAATGATAGATGAAACTTACTATTAAAACTAGATAAACTGGGATTCCAACCCAGCAAGCAAGGGAGACAGAGGCTCCCTGGACTGATAGTTCTGTTAGTTGTACTTACTATTTTATGCGTAAATTATTGGACTAAATTATTACCTAAGTATTAGAATGTTTGAGCAGCAGCAATTCTTTCAGTAAAGTGAAATAAACAAACTGCTTTAAGTGCTTAAAGGGGATACTGAAACAAAGGTGGCCCATTGCTGCCAATATAGTGACCTCAAGCCAGGTTGAGGGTTTCGTGCGTTCCACAGGGTAATTGTCTTCATATGCGGAGAGAGTGGTATTGAGCCATCAGTTCATCTGAGGTTAGGGTGGTCGCCTCTGACCGACAGGTGATGTATTGGGCGCCTGATAAGAAAACGGCCGTTGCACTTAAGTGCTTATCGACTCATTCCGCAGTGCGGCAGAGCTTTTCGATACTGCACGGGCCGAAGCGGTGTACCGCTCATCGGGTCATGCCATATCCCAGCCTCTTATAGTGGTCTGTTGTAAGCGCTCATGCCCAGGTGTCCTGGTATGTCACAAGCGGGGGTCACAGTCACTCTTGTGGCATTCGCACTCATGTGCTTATTGACTTATTCGATACTGCACAGGCCATAGGAGTGTACGCTTTTCATGTTTTCGTTTGTTTTTTTTTTTAAATAATAAAATGTTTTAGATAATTTTTGGTTAAATTTGGGTTTTTTTGTGAAAGAGTTGTTGCTCCGAGAAAATTGTAACTGATTTTCTAAGTAATGTGCACTTAAATCAACAGTCAATGATAGATGAAACTTACTACTATTAAAACTAGATAAACTGGGATTCCAACCCAGCAAGCAAGGGAGACAGAGGCTCCCTGGACTGATACTTTAGTCAATGATAGATGAAACTTACTATGAAATCTAAATAAACTGGGATTCCAACCCAGCAAGCAAGGGAGACAGAGGCTCCCTGGACTGATACTTCAGTCAATGATAGATGAAACTGACTATTAAAACTAGATAAACTGGGATTCCAACCCAGCAAGCAAGGGAGACAGAGGCTCCCTGGACTGATACTTTAGTCAATGATAGATGAAACTTACTATGAAATCTAAATAAACTGGGATTCCAACCCAGCAAGCAAGGGAGACAGAGGCTCCCTGGACTGATACTTCAGTCAATGATAGATGAAACTGACTATTAAAACTAGATAAACTGGGATTCCAACCCAGCAAGCAAGGCAGACAGAGGTTCCCTGGACTGATACTTCAGTCAATGATAGATGAAACTTACTATTAAAACTAGATAAACTGGGATTCCAACCCAGCAAGCAAGGGAGATAGAGACTCCCTGGACTGATACTTCAGTCAATGATAGATGAAACTTACTATTAAAACTAGATAAACTGGGATTCCAACCCAGCAAGCAAGGGAGACAGAGGCTCCCTGGACTGATACTTCAGTCAATGATAGATGAAACGTACTTTTAAAACTAGATAAACTGGGATTCCAACCCAGCAAGCAAGGGAGACAGAGGCTCCCTGGACTGATACTTCAGTCAATGATAGATGAAACTTACTATTAAAACTAGATGAACTGGGATTCCAACCCAGCAAGCAAGGGAGACAGAGGCTCCCTGGACTGATACTTCAGTCAATGATAGATGAAACTTACTATTAAAACTAGATAAACTGGGATTCCAACCCAGCAAGCAAGGGAGACAGAGGTTCCCTGGACTGATACTTCAGTCAATGATAGATGAAACTTACTATTAAAACTAGATAAACTGGGATTCCAACCCAGCAAGCAAGGGAGACAGAGGCTCCCTGGACTGATACTTCAGTCAATGGTAGATGAAACTTACTTTAAAAACTAGATAAACTGGGATTCCAACCCAACAAGCAAGGGAGAGAGAGGCTCCCTGGACTGATACTTCAGTCAATGGTAGATGAAACTTACTTTAAAAACTAGATAAACTGGGATTCCAACCCAACAAGTAAGGGAGACAGAGGCTCCCTGGACTGATACTTCAGTCAATGGTAGTTGAAACTTACTATTAAAACTAGATAAACTGGGATTCCAACCCAGCAAGCAAGGGAGACAGAGGCTCCCTGGAGTGATACTTCAGTCAATGGTAGATGAAACTTACTATTAAAACTAGATTAACTGGGATTCCAACCCAGCAATCAAGGGAGACAGAGGCTCCCTAGACTGATCTTTCAGTCAATGATAGATTAAACTTACTATTAAAACTAGATAAACTGGGATTCCAACCCAGCAAGCAAGGGAGACAGAGGCTCCCTGGACTGATACTTTAGTCAATGATAGATGAAACTTACTATTAAAACTAGATTAACTGGGATTCCAACCCAGCAATCAAGGGAGACAGAGGCTCCCTGGACTGATCTTTCAGTCAATGATAGATGAAACTTACTATTAAAACTAGATAAACTGGGATTCCAACCCAGCAAGCAAGGGAGACAGAGGCTCCCTGGACTGATACTTCAGTCAATGATAGATGAAACTTACTATTAAAATTAGATAAACTGGGATTCCAACCCAGCAAGCAAGGGAGACAGAGGCTCCCTGGACTGATAGTTCAGTCAATGATAGATGAAACTTACTATTAAAACTAGATAAACTGGGATTCCAACCCAGCAAGCAAGGGAGACAGAGGCTCCCTGGACTGATACTTCAGTCAATGATAGATGAAACTTACTATTAAAATTAGATAAACTGGGATTCCAACCCAGCAAGCAAGGGAGACAGAGGCTCCCTGGACTGATAGTTCAGTCAATGATAGATGAAACTTACTATTAAAACTAGATAAACTGGGATTCCAACCCAGCAAGCAAGGGAGACAGAGGCTCCCTGGACTGATACTTCAGTCAATGATAGATGAAACTTACTATTAAAACTAGATAAACTGGGATTCCAACCCAGCAAGCAAGGGAGACAGAGGCTCCCTGGACTGATACTTCAGTCAATGATAGATGAAACTTACTATTAAAACTAGATAAACTGGGATTCCAACCCAGCAAGCAAGGGAGACAGAGGCTCCCTGGACTGATACTTTAGTCAATGATAGATGAAACTTACTATTAAAACTAGATTAACTGGGATTCCAACCCAGCAATCAAGGGAGACAGAGGCTCCCTAGACTGATCTTTCAGTCAATGATAGATTAAACTTACTATTAAAATTAGATAAACTGGGATTCCAACCCAGCAAGCAAGGGAGACAGAGGCTCCCTGGACTGATACTTTAGTCAATGATAGATGAAACTTACTATTAAAACTAGATTAACTGGGATTCCAACCCAGCAATCAAGGGAGACAGAGGCTCCCTGGACTGATCTTTCAGTCAATGATAGATGAAACTTACTATTAAAACTAGATAAACTGGGATTCCAACCCAGCAAGCAAGGGAGACAGAGGCTCCCTGGACTGATACTTCAGTCAATGATAGATGAAACTTACTATTAAAACTAGATAAACTGGGATTCCAACCCAGCAAGCAAGGGAGACAGAGGCTCCCTGGACTGATACTTTAGTCAATGATAGATGAAACTTACTATTAAAACTAGATTAACTGGGATTCCAACCCAGCAATCAAGGGAGACAGAGGCTCCCTAGACTGATCTTTCAGTCAATGATAGATTAAACTTACTATTAAAACTAGATAAACTGGGATTCCAACCCAGCAAGCAAGGGAGACAGAGGCTCCCTGGACTGATACTTTAGTCAATGATAGATGAAACTTACTATTAAAACTAGATTAACTGGGATTCCAACCCAGCAATCAAGGGAGACAGAGGCTCCCTGGACTGATCTTTCAGTCAATGATAGATGAAACTTACTATTAAAACTAGATAAACTGGGATTCCAACCCAGCAAGCAAGGGAGACAGAGGCTCCCTGGACTGATACTTCAGTCAATGATAGATGAAACTTACTATTAAAATTAGATAAACTGGGATTCCAACCCAGTAAGCAAGGGAGACAGAGGCTCCCTGGACTGATACTTCAGTCAATGATAGATGAAACTTACTATTAAAACTAGATAAACTGGGATTCCAACCCAGCAAGCAAGGGAGACAGAGGCTCCCTGGACTGATACTTCAGTCAATGATAGATGAAACTTACTATTAAAATTAGATAAACTGGGATTCCAACCCAGCAAGCAAGGGAGACAGAGGCTCCCTGGACTGATAGTTCAGTCAATGATAGATGAAACTTACTATTAAAACTAGATAAACTGGGATTCCAACCCAGCAAGCAAGGGAGACAGAGGCTCCCTGGACTGATACTTCAGTCAATGATAGATGAAACTTACTATTAAAACTAGATAAACTGGGATTCCAACCCAGCAAGCAAGGGAGACAGAGGCTCCCTGGACTGATACTTCAGTCAATGATAGATGAAACTTACTATTAAAACTAGATAAACTGGGATTCCAACCCAGCAAGCAAGGGAGACAGAGGCTCCCTGGACTGATACTTCAGTCAATGATAGATGAAACTTACTATTAAAACTAGATAAACTGGGATTCCAACCCAGCAAGCAAGGGAGACAGAGGCTCCCTGGACTGATACTTCAGTCAATGATAGATGAAACTTACTATTAAAACTAGATAAACTGGGATTCCAACCCAGCAAGCAAGGGAGACAGAGGCTCCCTGGACTGATACTTTAGTCAATGATAGATGAAACTTACTATTAAAACTAGATTAACTGGGATTCCAACCCAGCAATCAAGGGAGACAGAGGCTCCCTGGACTGATCTTTCAGTCAATGATAGATGAAACTTACTATTAAAACTAGATAAACTGGGATTCCAACCCAGCAAGCAAGGGAGACAGAGGCTCCCTGGACTGATACTTCAGTCAATGATAGATGAAACTTACTATTAAAATTAGATAAACTGGGATTCCAACCCAGCAAGCAAGGGAGACAGAGGCTCCCTGGACTGATACTTCAGTCAATGATAGATGAAACTTACTATTAAAACTAGATAAACTGGGATTCCAACCCAGCAAGCAAGGAAGACAGAGGCTCCCTGGACTGATACTTCAGTCAATGATAGATGAAACTTACTATTAAAACTAGATAAACTGGGATTCCAACCCAGCAAGCAAGGGAAATAGGACCTCCCTTGACCGGTAGATCAGTGTATGATGGATGAAACGTGCTTTTGAAACTAGACAAACTGGGATTTGCCCAAATCTGCCCTTAACTAGGGCCAATGGTATTTGCACGCAGAATGTTTTTTTTTTGAGAAGAAAGAACTTTTTTATCAACGTAGTTTAATATGTTTTCAATTACATAATAATTCAGTTTAATAGGGAAGAGCCGCTTCGTGCAACTGTTGAATGAACTATTATTAGTATTTTATCTGTATTATTATTATTATTATTAATATTATTATTGATATGCCTTTAAATGATTAGATAGTATAAAAAGATAATCACTGTAGTGATTCAAATTCTACATTTCATTTAGTAAACATAGATGTGGCCCTCAAAATCTTTTAAACGCTCGACTCTCCACTGTCGTATCTTTGCAGGTTATAACGAGGCTTACTGCTGGACGCTTTAAATATATCTCAGTTGAGAAGTCGGAATGAATTTATTTTACTTATAGTATAACTGTATGAATTTGCGCAGTTGTTATTACAGGGAGAAGCGGTGACTGAGGGTTCATTGTGAGTCGACTTTCTTTTTTATTGATGTTCCTGCCCACTTAAAATATCTGCTGATAGTTTGGCGTTAAACTTCATTTGTTATCTAAATCCCCTATAGTTGCAAATCAAAAGCATATTCAGCAAGTTACATAAAACGTTATTTTGCGATAGATAATGAATAGGGTGGAGAGGAAAGAAGAGATAAATTATTATCAGGTCTTAAACAAAGCAAGAAATGTGCTCACAAATTCCTAGAACTGAGTCTAGGATCCGTTTGCAACTGAAAGACTGGCTTGGAAATCGTCCGAGGAAAAAAGCTTGAGAATTAATTCCATATGAAATAAGCTGTATTTGTTCAATTTAAGTCTGTGGGTAATATTTTCTAATCGCTTGTTTTTTTTTCTTTTCTTGAGCTTTTTTCTTTTCTAGATTGAACGTGCCCAGCAGTTAATTTGTTCATCACGTTGGGAGGCGTTTTCTACGCTTCAGGTATAACGGATATTCTTCTTTGCATTAATCTCCCGTTTTCTTTTAAGACCCACATAGCAAGCACCATTACTGTTAAGGGTTGATATTATTTATGGAGGTAGGACTGCTAATTATACCCCAAGAATAAGAGCATAGCATCGTAGGAGTTGTGCACTGGCGTAGTTTGCTTTCGAGCAGGGTCAGTTGCAAAAGTAGCGGTTGGACTGCGCAAATCGTTTAAAAAACTTACCAACGCGATAAAACAAGAGCGAATAATAACCAGCACTCAAATTTCTCTATCATTAATCTTCGGTCTACTGATAAACATTGAACCTTTTTTTCTGTTTTAGGACAGGTTTCTCAAGTTGGACACCAGGAAAAGTGCTTCATTTTCAAAGGAGGACTTTCCTTCTTACGAAAACGACTCCTACTGGGCAGCAATAGCTTTCTTTCTTTTATTTTATTTTATTAGATTCGCCAATTATTCGCAGGGTCACCGCAACAGCATGACGCCAATTACTGCGGGCCCTTAAGAGTCCCTCCCCCCATGTGAGATAGACCACCACACCGGGGGCTACGTATGTCCCCTACTCTTTACAAACAGTGAGTGGGTTCTTTAACATCCGACAGAATTTATATATGCAAGGGTTGTGAGACGGGGCATACGGTTTATCGTCCTTATCCGAGAAGACTAGAAAGTCTAACCGTTTGCAGATGCCTTTGCAAAGACAGCACTTTTTCCTGAGTTACTTAAATACCTTTCTTGAACCAGCGACCTCCCGCTCGGCAGACCGGCGCGCTTAGGATAGGTCTTGTCAAAATATTTTTAATGCTGATCGTGAAATACGATAGACTCCCGCCAACCTTTGGGGCCGTGTTGGTAACTTGCGAGTACTATTGTCAGCTTCTTCAGCCTTCGTCAATCTTCGTGTTTATGAAAACGCGCTATTATAAACACTTAAATGCCTTTCTCATATTGCGTACACTGTAATGAACACTCTCGCCATCTTTCGGCGCACTTTTGGTCACTTTCTACCACTATATAATTTATAGTTTACTACTTCGGCTTGCGTTATATCTACATGTTAACGTACGATGCATTACGACGAACCGGCGCTGTCGTATTAATGCCTATATGCTTTTACTAAATTACGTTCTTTTAGTCATACTTTCGGTACCCACTATTATTGACCATGCACTTAGCTTGCGTTAATCTTCATATGAACTTACCACTACTTCCAACACGCGCTATCGTAAATGCTTAAATGCCGTTGTCAAATTGCGTTTAGTGTAATGAACACTCTCGCAATCCTTCGGGGTACTTTCGGTAACTTTCGACCACCATTGTTAACTCAGACTTCGGCTTGCGTTATATCTACATGTGTACTTACCATTACTACGAACCGGCTCTATCGTAAATGCCTATATGCCTTTCCCAAATTGCGTTCTTTTGGGGGTACTTTCCTGCTAAAACTTTCAACCACTACCGTTTATTACTTCTGCTTGCATTGGCTTCCTGTCAAATTTCGTATTGATTATAAAATACTTCTTCTTACTTTTAAAGCTATCTACGGTCATGCGCCTGGTTACTTGATCGATT
Organism: Porites divaricata; assembly: GCA_038088405.1. Taxonomy (NCBI): domain Eukaryota; kingdom Metazoa; phylum Cnidaria; class Anthozoa; order Scleractinia; family Poritidae; genus Porites; species Porites divaricata. Next base: position 269,828 of record JBBMOI010000026.1, on the reverse strand, counting down.
TGATTGCTATTAAAGCGAACAGCCGCACTATAATCTCCGTTCCGCTAGCAGTCTTGTCTTATCTTATCATGTCTTATCTAGTTTAAATCTGAAAAAGACTTTAGGGGATGGTGTTTTTTCCTCTGCTGCCGCTGGTTTATGAAAGAATTTGCCCCTTCACATCCGTCTTGAGGACAATTTTGAACGATTTAAATCTTTACTTAAAACGCATCTTTTTAGAATAGCTTTTGATATGTAATGTTTTTAACCTACTATATAACATATTTAATGTTTTTATCGTTATGTAAGATTTAGCGTTGTTTACTCTCAGCCTTACTTATTATGCTTATTTTAGCTTTCATTTTCTTTTAACATTTCCGTCTTGTCTCGCGCTTTTGATCTTATTTGCATGGAAAAGGCGCGTTATAAATTTTTAATTGTTATTATTATTATTGCGTCACCCAATCCTTGGGGGTAGTTTCGGTAACTTTCGGCTTCTATCATTGACTACTTCGGCTTGCGTCAATCTTCATATAAAGTTACCATAAAAACATTACTTTAAACTCACGCCACAGTGAACGCTTAAAAGCCTTTACCACCTCTTGTGAGTACTATAAAAAAATTAATTTACACTCTCGCAATCCTTTGCGGGTACTTTGGGAAACTTTTGACCACGATCATTGACTATTTCGGCTTGCGTCAATCTTTATATAAACTTACCATTACTTCAAACACGCGCTATCGTAAACACTCAAAAGCCTTTGCCTACACTTGTGAACACCATGAAACTAATGAACTCTCTCGCAATCCTTCAGAGGTACTTAGGGTAAACCTTGACCACTATCATTGACTATTTCGGCTTGCGTCAATCTTAGTTTATATAAACTTACCATTACTTCAAACACGCGCTTTCGTGAACGCTTAATTACCTTTGTCAACTTGTGAACTCTATAAGATTTATGAACACGATTGTAATCCTTCCGGGTACCTTCTGTAAATTTCGGCCACTATCATTAACTACTTCGGCTTTCGTCAATCTTCATATAAACTTACCATTACTTCCAACACGCTCTTTTGCGAACGATCAATTACCTTTGTCAACTTGTGAACTCTATAAGATTTATGAACACCATTGTACTCCTTCCGGGTACCTGCTGTAAATTTTGGCCACTATCATTGACTACTTCGGCTTTCGTCAATCTTCATATAAACTTACCATTACTTCAAACGCGCGCTTTCGTGAACGCTTAATTACCTTTGTCAAATTGTGAACACTATAAGATTAATGAACACCATTGTGATCCTTCGGGGTACTTTCGGTAACCTTCGGCAACTATAGTTGACTACTTCGGCTTGCGTTAATCTTCATATAAACTTACCATTACTTCAAACGCGCGCTTTCGTGAACGCGTAAACGCCTTTGTCAAATTGTGAACAATATCAGATTAATGAACACCATTATAATTCTTCCGGGTACTTTCGGTAACTTTCGGCTTCTATCATTGACTACTTCGGCTTGCGTCAATCTTTAAATAAACTTACCATTACTTCTAACGCGCGCTTTCGTAAACGCTTAAATGCCTTTGTCAACTTGTGAACTCTATAAGATTTATGAACACCATTGTAATCCTTCCGGGTACCTTCTGTAAATTTCGGCCACTATCATTAACTACTTCAGCTTTCGTCAATCTTCATATAAACTTACCATTACTTAAAACGCGCGCTTTCGTGAACGCTTAAATGCCTTTGTCAACTTGTGAACTCTATAAGATTTATGAACACCATTGTAATCCTTCCGGATACCTTCTGTAACCTTCGGCCACTATCATTAACTACTTTGGCTTTCGTCAATCTTCATATAAACTTACCATTACTTCAAACGCGCGCTTTCGTGAACGCTTAATTACCTTTGTCAACTTGTGAACTCTATAAGATTCATGAACACCATTGTAATCCTTCCGAGTACCTTCTGTAAATTTCGGTCACTATCATTAACTACTTCGGCTTTCGTCAATCTTCATATAAACTTACCATTACTTCCAACACGCTCTTTTGCGAACGATCAATTACCTTTGTCAACTTGTGAACTCTATAAGATTTATGAACACCATTGTAATCCTTCCGGGTACCATATTTAAATTTCGGCCACTATCATTAACTACTTCAGCTTTCGTCAATCTTCATATACACTTACCATTACTTGAAACGCGCGCTTTCGTGAACGCTTAAATGCCTTTGTCAAATTGTGAACACTATAAGATTAATGAACACAATTTTAATTCTTCCGGGTACTTTCGGTAACTTTCGGCTTCTATCATTGACTACTTCGGATTGCGTCAATCTTTATATAAACTTACCATTACTTCAAACACCCGCTATCGTGAACACTCAAAAGCCTTTGCCTACACTTGTGAACACCATGAAACTAATGAACTCTCGCAATCCTTCAGAGGTACTTAGGGTATACCTTGACCACTATCATTGACTACTTCGGCTTGAATCAATCTTGGTTTATATAAACTTACCATTACTTCAAACACGCTCTTTCGTGAACGCTTAATTACCTTTGTCAACTTGTGAACTCTATAAGATTTATGAACACCATTGTAATCCTTCCGGGTACCATCTTTAAATTTCGGCCACTATCATTAACTACTTCAGCTTTCGTCAATCTTCATATAAACTTACCATTACTTGAAACGCGCGCTTTCGTGAACGCTTAAATGCCTTTGTCAAATTGTGAACACTATAAGATTAATGAACACAATTATAATTCTTCCGGGTACTTTCGGTAACTTTCGGCCACTATCATTGACTACTTCGGCTTGCGTCAATCTTTATATAAACTTACCATTACTTCAAACAGGCGCTATCGTGAACACTCAAAAGCCTTTGCCTACACTTGTGAACACCATCAAACTAATGAACTCTCTCGCAATCCTTCAGAATTACTTAGGGTAAACATTGACCACTATCATTGACTACTTCGGCTTTCGTCATCTTAGTTTATATAAACTTACCATTACTTCAAACGCACGCTTTCGTGAACGCTTAAATGACTTTGTCAACTTGTGAACACTATAAGATTCATGAACACCATTGTAATCCTTCGGGGTACTTTCTGTAAATTTCGCCCACTATCATCATCTACTTCGACTTTCGTCAATCTTCATATAAACTTACCATTACTTCAAACGCGCCCTTTCGTGAACGCTTAAATGCCTTTGTCAACTTGTGAACACTATAAGATTAATTAATACCAATGGGATTCTTCGGGGTACTTTCGGTAACCTTCGGTCACTATCATTGACTACTTCGGCTTGCGTTAATCTTCATATAAACTTACCATTACTTCAAAGGCGCGCTTTCGTGAACGCTTAAATGCCTTTGTCAAATTGTAAACACTATAACATTAATGAACACCATTATAATTCTTCCGGGTACTTTCGGTAACTTTCGGCTTCTATCATTGACTACTTCGGCTTGCGTTAATCTTTATATAAACTTACCATTATTTCAAACACGCGCTATCTAGAACATTCAAAAGCCTTTGCCTACATTTGTGAAAACTATGAAACTAATGAACTCTCTCGCAATCCTTCAGAGGTACTTAGGGTAAACCTTGACCACTGTCATTGACTACTTCCTCTTGCGTCAATCTTAGTTTATATAAACTTACCATTACTTCAAACAGGCGCTATCGTGAACACTCAAAAGCCTTTGCCTACACTTGTGAACACCATGAAACTAATGAACTCTCTCGCAATCCTTCAGAGGTACTTAGGGTAAATCTTGACCACTATCCTTGACTACTTCGGCTTGCGTCAATCTTAGTTTATATAAACTTACCATTACTTCAAACAGGCGCTATCGTGAACACTCAAAAGCCTTTGCCTACACTTGTGAACGCCATGAAACTAATGAACTCTCTCGCAATCCTTCAGAGGTACTTAGGGTAAACCTTGACCACTATCATTGACTACTTCGGCTTGCGTCAATCTTAGTTTATATAAACTTATCATTACTTCAAACACGCGCATTCGTGAACGCTTAATTACCTCTGTCAACTTGTGAACTCTATAAGATTTATGAACACCATTGTAATCCTTCCGGGTACCTTCTGTAAATTTCGGCCACCATCATTAACTACTTCAGCTTTCGTCAATCTTCATATAAACTTACCATTACTTCAAACGCGCGCTTTCGTGAACGCTTAAATGCCTTTATCAAATTATGAACACTATAAGATTCATAAACACCATTGTAATCCTTTGGAGTACTTTCTGTAAATTTCGGCCACTATCATTAACTACTTCGGGTTTCCTCAATCTTCATTTAAACTTACCATTACTTCAAAGGCGCGCTTTCGTGAACGCTTAAATGCCTTTGTCAACTTGTGAACACTATAAGATTAATGAACACCATTATAACTCTTCCGGGTACTTTCGGTAACTTTCGCCTTTTATCATTGACTACTTCGGCTTGCGTTAATCTTCATATAAACTTACCATTACTTCAAACCCGCGCTATTGTGAACGCGTAATTGCCCTTGTCTTCTTGTAAAGACCTTAAGATTAATGAACACCATTATAATTCTTCCGCGTACTTTCAGTAATTTTCGGCTTCTATCATTGACTACTTAGGCTTGCGTCAATCTTCATATAAACTTACCATTACTTCAAACACGCGCTATCATGAACACTCAAAAGCCTTAGCCTACACTTGTGAACACCATGAAACTAATGAAGTCTCTCGCAATCCTTCAGAGGTACTTAGGGGAAACCTTAACCACTATCATTGACTACTTCGGCTTGCGTCAATCTTAGTTTATATAAACTTACCATTACTTCAAACACGCGCTTTCGTGAACGCTTAATTACCTTTGTCAACTTGTGAACTCTATAAGATTAATGAACACCATTGTGATCCTTCGGGGTACTTTCGGTAACCTTCGTCCACTATCATGGACTACTTCATCTTGCGTTAATCTTCATATAAACTTACCATTACTTTAAACACGCGCTTTCGTGAACGCTTAAATGCCTTTTTCAAATTTTGAAGACTATAAGATTAATGAACACCATTATAATTCTTCCGGGTACTTTCGGTAACTTTCGGCTTCTATCATTGACTACTTCGGCTTGCGTCAATCTTTATATAAACTTACCATTACTTCAAACACGCGCTATCGTGAACACTAAAAAACCTTTGCCTACACTTGAGAACACCATGAAACTAATGAACTCTCTCGCAATCCTTCAGAGGTACTTAGGGTAAACCTTGACCACTATCATTGACTACTTCGGCTTGCGTCAATCTTAGTTTATATAAACTTACCATTACTTCAAACACGCGCTTTCGTGAACGCTTAATTACCTTTGTCAACTTGTGAACTCTATAAGATTTATGAACACCATTGTAATCCTTCCGGGTACCTTCTTTAAATTTCGGCCACTATCATTAACTACTTCGGCTTTCGTCAATCTTCATATAAACTTACCATTACTTTAAACGCGCGCTTTCGTGAACGCTTAAATGCCTTTGTCAAATTGTGAACATTATAAGATTAATGAAAACCATTATAATTCTTCCGGGTACTTTCGGTAACTTTCAGCTTCTATCATTGACTACTTCGGCTTGCGTCAATCTTTATATAAACTTACCATTACTTCAAACACGCGCTATCGTGAACACTCAAAAGCCTTTGCCTACACTTGTGAACACCATGAAACTAATGAACTCTCTCGCAATCCTTCAGAGGTACTTAGGGTAAACCATGACCACTATTATTGGCTACTTCGGCTTGCGCCAATCTTAGTTTATATAAAATTACCATTACTTCAAACACGCTCTTTCGTGAACGCTTAATTACCTTTGTCAACTTGTGAACTCTATGAGATTTATGAATACCCTTGTAATCCTTCCGGGTACCTTCTGTAAATTTCGGCCACTATCATAAACTACTTCGGCTTTCGTCAATCTTCATATAAACTTACCATTACTTCAAACGCGCGTTTTCGTGAACGCTTAAATGCCTTTGTCAACTTGTGAACTCTATAAGATTTATGAACACCATTGTAATCCTTCCGGGTACCTTCTGTAAATTTCGGCCACTATCATTAACTACTTCGGCTTTCGTCAATCTTCATATAAACTTACCATTACTTCAAACGCGCGCTTTCGTGAACGCTTAAATGCCTTTATCAACTTGTGAACACTATAAGATTAATGAACACCATTGTGATCCTTCGGGGTAATTTCGGTAACCTTCGGCCACTATCATTAACTACGTCGGCTTGCGTTAATCTTCATATAAACTTACCATTACCTTAAACGCGCGCTTTCGTGAACGCTTAAATGCCTTTGTCAAATTGTGAACACTATAAGATTAATGAACATCATTATCATTCTTCCGGGTACTTTCGGCAACTTTCGGCTTCTATCATTGACTACTTCGGCTTGCGTCCTTCTTAGTTTATATAAACTTACCATTACTTCAAACACGCGCTTTCGTGAACGCTTAATTACCTTTGTCAACTTGTGAACTCTATAAGTTTTATGAACATCATTATAATTCTTCCGGGTACTTTCGGTAACTTTCGGCTTTTATCATTGACTACTTCGGCTTGCGTCCTTCTTAGTTTATATAAACTTACCATTACTTCAAACACGCGCTTTCGTGAACGCTTAAATGACTTTGTCAACTTGTGAACACTATAAGATTCATGAACACCATTGTAATCCTTCGGGGTACTTTCTGTAAATTTCGGCCACTATCATTAACTACTTCAGCTTTCGTTAATCTTCATATAAACTTACCATTACTTCAAACGCGCGCCTTCGTGAACGCTTAAATGCCTTTGTCAAATTGTTAACACTATAAGATTAATGAACACCATTGTGATCCTTCGGGGTACTTTCGGTAACCTTCGGCCACTATCATTGACCACTTCGGTTTTCGTCAATCTTCATATACACTCACCAATACTTCAAACACGCGCTATCGTGAACACTGAAACGCCTTTGCCAACCCTTGTGAACACCATAAATTTAACGAACACTCTCTCAATCCTTCGGGGGTATTTTCGGTAACATTGGCTATTTCGTCTTGGGTCAATCTTCCTATAAACTTCCCATTTCTTCAAACGCCTGCTATCGCGAACGCTAAAATGCCTTTTTAAACTTGTGAACACTATAAGAGTAATAAACACCCTTGTAGTCCTTTAGGGTACTTTTGGTAACTTTTGGCCACTAATCTTTAATCTCTTTTTTCTCCTTTGAGTTAGAACTACAGTTAACTAATAAAAATTTATCATACTCCCCCCTTTTTTTTCTTGTTTTTATAGCGTATGTAAATCGTATTGTAAGTAGAGGATAGTATTGTTAGTAGCGTAAGTATCTCACATTGTAAATCAGTCAGTATTGTTTTGTAAGTAGAGTATATTTTTGTCAGTAGTGTAAGCACCATATATTGTTTGTAAGTAAGTATTGTCAATAAGTACTTTGTAATTGAAATTAAAAAAAAAAAACTTTCGGCCACTATCATTGACTACTTCCGCTTGCGTCATTCTTCATATAAACTTACGATTACTTTAAACGCGAGCTATCGTGAACGCTTAATAGCCTTTGCTAACTCTTGTGAACACTTTGAACTTAATTAACACTCTTGCAATCCTTCGGAGGTACTTTGGGTAACTTTTGACCACTATCATTGACCAGTTCGGCTTGCATCAATCTTCATATAAACTTACCATTACTTTAAACACCCGCTTTTGTGAACGCTTAAATGCCCTTGCCAACTAAGATGATAAACACTCTGGCAATCCCTTAGGGGTACTTTGGGTAACTTTTGCCGACCACTGTCATTGACTACTTCGGCTTTTGTCAATCTTCATAAAAACTTACCATTACTTCAAACACGCGCTTTCGTGGACCCTTTGTCAACTTGTGAACTCTATAAGATTCATGAACACCATTGTAATCCTTCCGGGTGCTTTCTGTAAATTTCGGCCACTATCATTAACTACTTCAGCTTTCGTCAATCTTCATATAAACTTACCATTACTTCAAACGCGCGCTTTCGTGAACCCTTTGTCAACTTGTCAACTCTATAAGATTCATGAACACCATTGTAATCCTTCCGGGTGCTTTCTGTAAATTTCGGCCACTATCATTAACTACTTCAGCTTTCGTCAATCTTCATATAAACTTACCATTACTTCAAACGCGCGCTTTCGTGAACGCTTAAATGCCTTTGTCAAATTGTGAACACTATAAGATTAATGAACACCATTATAATTCTTCCGGGTACTTTCGGTAACTTTCGGCTTCTATCATTGACTACTTCGGCTTGCGTCAATCTTTATATAAACTTACCATTACTTCAAACACGCGCTATCGTGAACAATCAAAAGCCTTTGCCTACACTTGTGAACACCATGAAACTAATGAACTCTCTCGCAATCGTTCAGAGGTACTTAGGGTAAACCTTGACCACTATCATTGACTTCTTCGGCTTGAATCAATCTTGGTTTATATAAACTTACCATTACTTCAAACACGCGCTTTCGTGAACGCTTAATTACCTTTGTCAAATTGTGAACTCTATAAGATTTATGAACACCATTGTAATCCTTCCGGGTACCATCTTTAAATTTCGGCCACTATCATTAACTACTTCGGCTTTCGTCAATCTTCATATAAACTTACCATTACTTCAAACACCCGCTATCGTGAACACTCAAAAGCCTTTGCCTACACTTGTGAACACCATGAAACTAATGAACTCTCTCGCAATCCTTCAGAGGTACTTAGGGTAAACCTTGACCACTATCATTGACTACTTCGGCTTCCGTCAATCTTAGTTTATATAAACTTACCATTACTTCAAACACGCGCTTTCGTGAACGCTTAATTACCTTTGTCAACTTGTGAACTCTATAAGATTTATGAACACCATTGTAATCTTTCCGGGTACCTTCTTTAAATTTCGGCCACTATCATTAACTACTTCGGCTTTCGTCAATCTTCATATAAACTTACCATTACTTTAAACGCGCGCTTTCGTGAACGCTTAAATGCCTTTGTCAAATTGTGAACACTATAAGATTAATGAAAACCATTATAATTCTTCCGGGTACTTTCGGTAACTTTCAGCTTCTATCATTGACTACTTCGGCTTGCGTCAATCTTTATATAAACTTACCATTACTTCAAACACGCGCTATCGTGAACACTCAAAAGCCTTTGCCTACACTTGTGAACACCATGAAACTAATGAACTCTCTCGCAATCCTTCAGAGGTACTTAGGGTAAACCATGACCACTATCATTGACTACTTCGGCTTGCGCCAATCTTAGTTTATATAAAATTACCATTACTTCAAACACGCTCTTTCGTGAACGCTTAATTACCTTTGTCAACTTGTGAACTCTATGAGATTTATGAATACCCTTGTAATCCTTCCGGGTACCTTCTGTAAATTTCGGCCACTATCATAAACTACTTCGGCTTTCGTCAATCTTCATATAAACTTACCATTACTTCAAACGCGCGCTTTCGTGAACGCTTAAATGACTTTGTCAACTTGTGAACACTATAAGATTAAAGAACACCATTGTGATCCTTCGGGGTACTTTCGGTAACCTTCGGCCACTATCATTGACTACTTCGGCTTGCGTTAATTTTCATATAAACTTACCATTACTTCAAACACGCGCTATTGTGAACGCGTAATTGCCCTTGTCTTCTTGTAAAGACTTTAAGATTAATGAACACCATTATAGTTCTTCCGGGTACTTTCGGTAACTTTCGGCTTCTATCATTGACTACTTCGGCTTGCGTCAATCTTCATATAAACTTACCATTACTTCAAAGGCGTGCTGCCGTGAACGCTTAAATGCCTTTGCCAACTTGTTAACACTATTCGATTAATGAACACCATTGTGATAATTCAGGGTACGTTTGGTAACTTTCGGCCACTATCATTGACTACTTTGGCTTTCGTCAATCTTCATATAAACTTACCATTACTTCAAACACGTGCTATCGTGAACACTCAAAAGCCTTTGCCTACACTTGTGAACACCATGAAACTAATGAACTCTCTCGCAATCTTCAGAGGTACTTAGGGTAAACCATGACCACTATCATTGACTACTTCGGCTTGCGCCAATCTTAGTTTATATAAAATTACCATTACTTCAAACACGCTCTTTCGTGAACGCTTAATTACCTTTGTCAACTTGTGAACTCTATGAGATTTATGAATACCCTTGTAATCCTTCCGGGTACCTTCTGTAAATTTCGGCCACTATCATAAACTACTTCGGCTTTCGTCAATCTTCATATAAACTTACCATTACTTCAAACGCGCGCTTTCGTGAACGCTTAAATGACTTTGTCAACTTGTGAACACTATAAGATTAAAGAACACCATTGTGATCCTTCGGGGTACTTTCGGTAACCTTCGGCCACTATCATTGACTACTTCGGCTTGCGTTAATTTTCATATAAACTTACCATTACTTCAAACACGCGCTATTGTGAACGCGTAATTGCCCTTGTCTTCTTGTAAAGACTTTAAGATTAATGAACACCATTATAGTTCTTCCGGGTACTTTCGGTAACTTTCGGCTTCTATCATTGACTACTTCGGCTTGCGTCAATCTTCATATAAACTTACCATTACTTCAAAGGCGTGCTGCCGTGAACGCTTAAATGCCTTTGCCAACTTGTTAACACTATTCGATTAATGAACACCATTGTGATAATTCAGGGTACGTTTGGTAACTTTCGGCCACTATCATTGACTACTTTGGCTTTCGTCAATCTTCATATAAACTTACCATTACTTCAAACACGTGCTATCGTGAACACTCAAAAGCCTTTGCCTACACTTGTGAACACCATGAAACTAATGAACTCTCTCGCAATCCTTCAGAGGTACTTAGGGTTAACCTTGACCACTATCATTGACTACTTCGGCTTGAATCAATCTTGGTTTATATAAACTTACTATTACTTCAAACACGCGCTTTCGTGAACGGTTAATTACCAAACAATTAATTACCAAACTTATTTTCTTTTCTGGTAGAACGGTTCGACGGGTGTAGGTAAAGCAGACACCCCGAAAACATGCTAGGTTGCAGAAGATTCAATTAAACTTTCTGCTGTATCTGGGTCTCCTGTGTTCCCCCCCCCCCCCCCCCCCGCCCCTCTCTCTCAGATTGCACGAGAAAAAGAATTAGCATAGGATTTCTTCAATATAGACTACCTTTTGAAGCTATTCTCTTTATTTTATATATCCTTTATACGGTTACTAGGAGGGCATGTCTCATGACCATTAGCGGGATTAATTGATTATGTTGTCGAAGTAGGAACTAAGAAAAATAGTACTAAATTAGGCACAACAAGGATCGCATATATAGAGCTTGTGATTTGGAATGAAAGAATGAATTGAAGTTAGAGGATCGGAGTTTCTGTATAAAATGCCACTTTCAGTAAGTTCTGTAGACTACGATCCTTCAGCTAGCAAGAATAATTATTTTTCACCATAACATGTTGGTTACCCACTCTTTTCTGTTGGACGCGCTACCAGTCCTCTTTCCCAGTGAACTTAATCGTTTTCTTATCTGATCCAACAGTCCTGTGGGAACTGCTTTGCTATGTATTTCATTAATTTCCGTGGAAAAAGCAGCTGTTACTCGGCGTGAATAAGCTAACTTTCTTTGTAGACCCATTACACTTGTCACTTTAACGGCAGGCCCAATCTTTCCCAAGTGGATTTCTATGCTTTGGAAAAACAGTCATCGCACTTAACCTTTTAAGGAGCAACATCGAAGTACCCGGGTGCAGCGAGATTGTGGGGACTTCTTCGATTTCCTATACCTACTTTGTCACCGGATGGATCCCCGTTAAAAAAGAGCAGATCACTAGAGTACTCATGTTTTAAAGGGAATGCGAATGTTCTGATTACGTGTCCTCGATGTAAAACTAGCGGCTCAAATTACGTTACGTTTGTTTTCAGATACGAAATCAGTGCTTTTACAATTTTCTTTATAGTCTAGCTAATTCTCTCTCTCCGTAACAATATCGACGGATTTTCCTAGACATTTTTAGAGGTAAATTAGACGCAAACACACGCAAACTAGATTTTATGTTCAATATTTAGGGATAAATCGTGCAGAAAACATCGCATGTGAAACTCAATGAAGCTGTGAGAAAGTAATGTTTACATTTCGCGGTAAATATTGCTAAAAAACACGAGTAAAAGCTGTAGGATATATTAATTTTTGTCAGGCTCAATGAAACAGCGGACTGAGAACATATTTATGGATGAAACACAAGTATTCGAACAAGCGTGTTCGCCAAGGCTGTCTGGTACGTAAAAAATGACAGGAAATTTCATGTTATTTTTGCCGATCTGGGCGCACTTACGTGGTCAATCTTGCAAAAGGATTCGGAGATCCCAATCTAAAACTTACCGAACATTAAACAGTTATAAATGGACTGTGCCAAAACCAATTTGATTTGAAATTTTATCCGCGCGGATTTGAGAAAATGTAATTTGAAAATGGCTTAAAATTGGCGAATCTGCCAAAGTCACACGAGACGGAAATTTGCATGCCCGCGAAAAACGTAAGAAGAATCCAGAATCATTCGTCACATGAATACAATTGGATCGAATCTCAAATAATCTAAATAAATAAAAAATGCACAGAAAACTGGCAAGAGGTAGGAGAAATAACTTGCACAAGTCACCCCAAATTGACCCGGTAATCTTATGCAAATTAGCCAAAAACAAGGGGGAGTGGTCAAACTCACATGAAAAAACGTCAATCAGATTTAAAAGGGAAAATTTTAAAATCATATCAGAAAGGTAATCTGTGGTAGGAATTTGAAAGAAATCGGCCGACCTCGACCCGTGGCCCTTGCCCGGTTTTCTCTGACAATGACACTTAAAGGCTGGAAATCGAACATACGACAGGCTAAAAAACATGGGAGTGCTTGTATGCAGCCTCAAAGATTCGCTTTTTACTTTGATCGCTACGGGTACAATATAACATATAGCGAAGACTGTCTGTTTCTCGACGTCTACACTCCCAACGTTAGCCTAAGTTTACCCGTGATTATCTACATTCACAGTGGAGCTTACACAGGGGTCATTCTGTGGCATTTCCTAGCGATATTTTGGCACTACATGGCGTTGTAGTTGTGGTGATTCAATATCGTCTCGGTCCATTTGGTTTTTTCACGACCGAAGATTCTTCTGCTCCCGGAAATCTAGGATTACTGGATCACGTGGCAGCACTAAAGTGGGTTAAGGAAAATATTGAAAACTTCCGTGGGGACCCCAACAAGATAACGCTTTTAGGGGAGAGCGCTGGTGGGTCAAGTGTTTACTTCCATATCATGTCACCTCTGTCTAAGGACCTCTTCCACCAAGCCATCGCAGAGAGCGGTGTAGATTTGTGCCCCTGGGCGATTCAGCCAAGTTCATATGGCATCCGTCTCGCCAAAGAGTTGGCCCAAAAGTTGCACTGTACATCCAGCGATCACCACGCCATGGTGGAATGCATTCGCAAAGTGAAGGCCATGGACATACAGAAAGCGGCTGGCGATATCGACGTTTCCTCTGGCCATGATTTCTATCGCTGGTCAACAGTTGTGGACGGGCATTTTCTCACTGATACACCCTGGAATCTGCGGAAGAAAAGGAAATTGAAGAAGGTGCCTTTAATGATAAGCTTTAACAGTCACGAGGGGGCAACTGCTATCAGAAGGCTTGTAGGGACGGCTGGACTGGAAAACGGAGTCAACCGATCATTGTTCAAAGATGCCTTATCAGGGTTTGCCGAAGGTAGAAATAAAAGATGAGGATATTTCCTTTGTTATGTGGCAGTCTAATGAAGTAGATGCACTATTCTTTAAATAATGACATTGCCCACATCCCACATGTTAAATTTTCAGCCGCGCGTCCAGATTGATGAGTCACGTCACATACATGTAGTCCGTTACCGAATTGTTAGCGCACAACCTTTTTGACAATCACTCACTCACTCACCGGTTTACATTTACGTCAATTAATGACATGATTAAGCAATGCATAATTCTTTAGTTTTGATTTTACCACAGGCAGACCATCCGAACTGTTCGAGGCATTGCGATGTCACGCGCGACATGTGATCCCATATGCATACCCCATACATTTACTGCATTTCATAACTCCTACTCTCTGCTTGATTCTAGTGATCGGTAGAAATGCTTCAAAAAAACATAGAATTTTGCACCTTTTGATCCCAAATGCTGATTTAATGAAAGATGTTTTTAGTGGCATTTTCTTGAAACTGACAACCCCGAAAACGTCACAAAAACGAAGAACACGCCACTAAAAACACAAGGTATGATCTTTGTTCAGTTTTCTTACATTATCTTAACAGTTGGGATAAGTGCAAAATTCTGCGTTTTACGGAACGTTTCCCCTGATCTGAACATACATGCCAACTCTCCCGGATTATCCGTAAGTCTCCCGGATACTGCACCGATCTGCCACTCTCCCGTACAGGTCACCAAATCACCCGGATAATGGACTTTCCAGCTTTTCTGTGCTTAAGTTTGAGATTTAGCCCATTTTTGGCTCAAAACTTGAATTTTTCTTATTCGCAAGACGGTTTCTGGCGCATTTTTGCACTTATTTAGTCACTGACAGAGATTATTTCCGGCACACTAAGTACCTACGCGCGGGCAGTCAAACAAAAGGTCTGGAACGAGGCTGAAAACAGAGAGCGAGACTGGGGAGAGACGCTAAAATGCATTTTTTTTCCCCTCGCCTCACACGCCTTACAAGCGTGTGAGGCTCGCGCGCTTCGCACGTAATACTGTTACGCCACGCTTTGCCGACTTCCTTACTGATTTTGAGAAAAAAAACCCGACTGTTTTGCAGTCTAGATCTAATTTTGATAGTATGAATCTCGAGGAATCGAGGGAGGGGGTCCGTTGAAAGTTCGGGGGGATAGTGAAAAAAAAAAAGAGTCTCCCGATTTTAGATCTCCAGAGGTTGGCATCTCTGTGATCACTCAAATCAGACCAAGAGCGGGCCTTTACGAAATGCAGTATATGTATGGCATCACATGTGGCGCGTGTGACATCACAATGCTTCGAACAGTTCGGATGGTCAGCCTAAAAAAGGCTGTGATTTTACGACATTGTATTAAGCCTGTATTTTAAACCATAATTAAAAGAATTCCGATCCGTTTGTGGTCATTCAGAAAAGTAGCAGACCTCATTTCGGATGCTTTGGAGTTCATGTACACCCCTTGGCCAGACAACAACGATCAGTACGCACTGAGAAGCCAGCTTATAGACTTGCTTAGCGATTACTTTTTCTTCGCACCTAGTCACGAGGTAGCTGATATTCACAGCGAAGTGGCTCCTGTTTACATGTACGAGTTCGCACGACGGCCATCAAACGCCAGTCTCTCTCCAGAGTGGATGGGAGTGATTCATTTTGCTAACGCGCCATTTGATTTTGGTATTCCACTTCTGCCGCCTCTTTCTTCAATGTATGACGCAGCTGACAGAAACGTCAGTTTATTTATCATAAAACTCTACACCAACTTTGCCAGGTTTGGTGAGCCCACGCCACAACCAGTTAGCGGCGTTACCTGGGAGGGGTACAACTCAAGTCGCCGATCGTATTTGCGAATAGGACACTTTCGATATATTAAAATTCAGCTTGATGGTGAGGCTTAGAGGACACAAACAAAAGAAATGAATAATCATGTTCGTTCAGTTTCCTTTGTTTGTGTCCTCTAGGCCTCGCTGCCAAGCTGAATTCTAATATATCGAAAGTGGTCTATTGACGTTAATCCGAGAATGGGAACAGCATTTAATCCTCGCCGGATGACCTTTTGGAATGATTACTACCCTAAACTGACAAAGTTTAAGATTGATAGCGAGGTGTTTGTCGTCAATAGTGCTAACGCTGGTTTTGCTATTGAAATGGTTCAAACAGTTTTATTTACAGCGGGTTTAGAGATTTTATTTTTTTCAACATTTACCTCACAATATAACTGATCCCCTTTGTTTGGAAATTCTGCACTTAGGAATAGTTTTTATAATATATGCGCAAGAACCAAACAACTAGTCCATGATTAATCAGCCGATAAGATAACAAACTGTAAACAAACCTCCATGCTTGTCAGTGTGTGATAATAAGAATTATAGCCTTATCAATCACTAAAATGCACATGGATCTTCGGATACGAACTTGAAAAGTCGGCGATGAGACCTCAATTTTTGTTTCCCGTGAGAATTATACAGTAAACACCCGCGAGTATAATAATAAGAACCTGCATTCTCCCAAGTTAGGCTAATTAGGTTCTTAAACAGGTTCGAAGAAAATAAGACATTGTCGTTGAGAGTGTTTAGTGGCACTCAGCTTATTCCTTATGAAAAAACCGGCATACCATTACATTGCAGTTGGAGTGATAAGTATGGCGCGTTTTTACGGACAAAATATCGAAATATTACATAAAAAATGTCATGTGGACATACATCCCTGTTGTACAGAATACATCCATGTTATGTGCATTAAAAGATGTTCGATGCAACGTTATACAAACAAAAGATGTTCGATAAAACTAAAAGAAGTGCGATTAAACTAAAAGCCGTCCCTCGTCAAAAGGTTTCATCGTGTTGTCTTGAAGAGCCACCGATTTCATTCTACCTCACCGCCTACATAATGCGTGCAGAAATATCGGCTTACCATTCATACGAACCACCCAGGTATTATATTTCTTGCATTAACTTGGCTTTATAAGATTTTGGACGTGTTGGGAGAACAGCTCGTACGATGTATAAACATACTGAAAGGAGTAGAAAACTGCGTCGTTTTTAATAACAGCCAATGTCTTTTCAAAAGCTTTCAAAACTGAATGGCGCGAACCATTTGATAGACCATCCGGGAATTCAGTCTGGTATGGTAATCAGTTACCCATAAGCGGAGAGAAGGCCTCACTGAAAAGAGGACTGGAGTTAAGTTGCAGGCTATTCACACGAAAGGTCGCCCCAAGAAAGGGAATCCGGGACATTTTTGTTTATGGAATCCGGAATCCTGGGTTTTGGAATCCGGAATACAACTCGAGGAATCCGGAATCCAAGTTCTACTATCCCGAATCGACAGTGTGGATATCCAGAATCCAAGATTGTCCTGGATCCCTTGCATGGGGCGATGATAGGGCTTCAGTTCATGCACAGAAATGGTTGTGGCGCCACTCCGATTTCTAAAGTGGAGAGTTACAGATCGGACAGGTGTTCATTTCCGGAAACGTCCCGGCGACTCCCGAACATTTCCGACGAGTTTCCGAAGACTTCCGATACACGCTAAACCAGCTAACTTTTCGTAGGGTCACGAAAAGCTAACCGGTATATTATTGACCTGCGTGGCAAGCGTTCGAAAGGGAAGGGGCAGGGAATAAGGGCGCGAGACCACGCGCGAGGGAGGAGGGAGGAGGAGAATCTGAGCGTAAAAAACGGAGAAAACAATAGCGTCCTTGCAGGCGTTCCTTTCCTTTCTTCCTCGTGCGCCCCACACGCTCTCGCGCACCCAAATTCCCCCTTCCCCTTCCCCTTTTAAAGCCGGCCACGCAGGCTAGTATATTGTGAACATAGCCTTAGTCTAAACCTCTGAGAGAAGAGGACATTGCTTTGAATTACTGTTGAAAAGTCTAGGCTCAAGTCTCAGTATTGAAACTGGGTAAAGTAAAATTAATTAGATGTTCCAGAAAGCGAAGTTCGAGAAATCGGATTTCAAATGCTCATGCACAAGTATACATAATTTCATGGCACGAATAAGGGCGAAGAATTTTTTTTTTTTGATTGGCTCAAATCCCCTTAATTCTTCATAACCAGGGGGCTATCGTTGACCAAATTCGGACGACTTTTGTCGAAATCAGTAAAATTGACGTCAGTTTTGCAGTTATTGACAGAAAAGGAACTCTTACAGTAGAAGGCGTGGTAGCGCGGCTGTATTGGCAGATGTGGAGGAAATTGCAAAAGATTTCAGACGTTTTGTGAAGATGAATTATCCTAACTACTGCCTAAAAACAGTTAAAAAGAACAGCAAAATACTACTCAACGCCAATAAAAACTGCTAGTGAGAATAATTATCCCTTAATATGTAATAATCTGAAACTGCCGAGGAACGGCAAATGGGAATAGATCGAGGTAAGCACTTCCTTAATCCGGAGGTGTTTCAATGAAATGAAGGAAATAATTATTGAATTCGGCTTTCGTATGATATGAAGAATTATGCAGTTCTCGGAGTGTGTATATCTATAATGTCGATAGCACCCTCCTCGATCTGCATCGCCCAATGTTATGGAATTCAAGACAATCTTGGATTCTGGATTACACACTGGGGTTTTGGATTCTGGATTACACACTGGGGGTTTTGGATTCTGGATTCCAGGTATCGTGTCTATGGCCCATTAATTGAGCTGGATTCCGGATTCCAAAGCCCAGGATACAGGATTTGACAAGAAAAAGTTTCCCGGATTCCGGATACCACAAAATTTCACGGATTCAGGAGTCGCCTCATCCAATAATTGCTAAAGCGATTTCCACCTCCGTTTTTTTGTCGAACAGGAACAAAGGCCTTTTTAGGCGGGTCATAGTGTAACCATCTCACCTGTATTCTGTGTTCTTTAACTACTTTCCGCTTTTTACTAGAGCTTTCCTTTCCGCCACCTTTCCTCATTCGGTTCAGCAACCCTGACAAACGGCTCACTGTTCGTGATGAAAACGAACTTCGTGATGATCCAGCCGCACCTGATTCGTTTTCACTTCTTCCCTGATCATCTTGATTAGTAGAAGACGCAGTTTCTGGACGACTACAACTTGAACGTCTCAGTTCCTCTCGAACGGCCTGCCTGATGATTGAATCCATCGTCGCAAGGAAATACAAAATGGCTGCCGTGAGATAACACGTGTTACAGCAGCGCGAGAGAGGTCTGGTAACTACATAGAAAATAAAACTGGACTGTGTACAAATTAAAACTGGACTGTGTAAAAAAAATAAAACTAGATTGTGTAAAAATTAAAACTGGACTGTGTAAAAAAAATAAAACTGGACTGTGTAAAAGTTAAAACTGGACTGTGTAAAAAAATAAAACTGGACTGTGTAAAAATTAAAACTGGACAGTGTAAAAAAATAAAACTGGACTGTGTAAAAATTAAAACTGGACTGTGTAAAAATTAAACTGGACTGTGTAAAAATTAAAACTGGACTGTGTAAAAAAATAAAACTGGACTGTGTAAAAATTAAAACTGGACTGTGTAAAAACTAAAACTAGACTGTGTAAAACCATAACTAGACTGTGTAAAACCATAACTGGACTGTCAAAAACCAATACTGGACTGTGACCCTCCTGGGCCATCGTAGATAAGAGATAACTGACAAAATAATTTTGGGGATAAGGAATAAGTAAAATGTTTTAAGGGGGATTGAAATTACGTCCTGGTTCTACATTTAAAATTATAATCGATTCGCACCTTTCACTTTTCGGGTGTTTTTTTTTTCTCAGTTTTACTCCTGACCACCGGTGTTCGGTTATCACTTGGAACAAACGCAATAATTACTGCATCTTTTCAGCTACAGTGTTATGTCTTCTTTATTCTCTACCACAAATGTAACTAAAAACTTTTGGTAAACATTTTTTTTGTTTCACACAAAAAGTGTTGTCGGAGGATAACTCCTAACCTTCAAAGATTCAAATATGCTAATCAACGGCACGCAACGATTTTTTTTGCTGTGAAAAAAAAAAAAAGAAAATCCAAATCCTTGTAAATTCTAAAATTTTTCAAACTTTTGTTAAATCTTTCCCTTACGCATTTAAGGGTTCAAATTGCCTGTTATGAATTAAAACAGGGGTACCCAAAGTAAGTATTTGATGAAAGTTTTGAAAATTTCGAAATTTCAAGGATTTGTATGGAAAACCACGCAAGCGTGACTGGATGGCAAAAGTTGTTTTCTCATAGAAATGCTTCTAACTTTTGGCGACCGTTGCAATCGCTACTTTTGATATACAGCTATTTCGAGAAAGGTTGTCGGAAAAAGTGCACGCGACAATCCCGAAAGGCATTGTGAGTGGTTTTTAGTTCACTGTTCTTCAGAGAAGTTTGAAAAAATTGGTACGAAAGGCCATGGAAATGTGTTTGCGATTGCTAAAGAAAAGCGACAAAAGTAGGTTCGACAGCTACAGTGGTCAGGAACAGATGTTTCTTAATCTCGTTTCCAGACCCCTTATTTACATTTCATATATAGTTTTCATAAAATTGTAACAGTCTTTATTCCACTTTTTTTTTTGTTTTTGTTTTTTTGTATTTTATTGAATTTTTATTTTGTTATGTATTACATTTTTTTACACACTGACTTATGAACACGTAGGAAAAATACAAAAAAACGGAAAGGAAAACTAAACATTTATACATCGAAGACTTGCAAAAATTACATACTTACAAAAAAGAAATAAACAAAAAGAAACAAACAAACAAACAAACAAACAAACCCCAGTACCTTCTTTTCTATTTACAAGAAAAAAAAAAATAAAGGTAAAATAAAGAATAAAGATTAATAATTGAAGTAAGCGGAGAAGAGATCGTATGCTAATCAGGTTTATATTTGCTCCATTTCATATTGTGGGTCTCCAACTTATTGTTTGACTTAGCGATCATTGTCTCTATTAAGAAGACAGTATTAATTTTGGAATGAAGAACTCTAATGGAGAGGGAGAATATTTGTTCTGTCTACAAGAGTATAGATATTGTTTTGCCAGTAATAAAATATGATTCACAAGCATCTCTTCCTCACATCCAATAATACCAAACAGTATATCTTTGTCTGAAAGATTTTCAATCTTGACCTTTTTTTTATTCCACTTTTGAAAATGTATGTTGCGTAGCATACGAAACGTCAAGTTATTAAAATGCGTAAGTTTGATATGTTTATCACCGCTGTTTGTGTTTTATTCCTCGTTAAATATTACCCATATTACCTTTCGGGATTGTTGCGTGCACATTTTTTCTGACAACCTTTCTTGAAATAGCTGTATACGGCTCAAAATTCTCAGGTTACCTAATTTTAATATGGTCTTTCAGCTTGTGCTATGTGCTTTCAGCTTCGTGTTTACCCAAAGTTGATCACGTAATCAAGTCATGCAAAAAAGCCTATTGATTTACTGAAAACATATCTGAAATAGATTTTTTGATCTCAAGAAAAATGGACTGCGGGAGTCAATAAAGTGAAACGTCGCGACTTACTTGATCACTGCGAGACCGCTGGCCGAGAAGTTGATTAATATCACTCTTAGGGGCTCGGTATTTTGAAAATGCTACGAATGTTTTTCTTAAAATCGGATAGAAAATACATAAATTAAGTGTCTGAACCGTGTAAAGACCAAAACTGCTATGAGTGTTTACATAGTGACCAGCTGGGGTCGAAAAAACGACGACAGACGAAACAAAAAATTTCCTGATCTCTCCTTTTTTACTCAATTTTTTATGACATTTTCTCAATTTCAGGACAGAATACTTGACAGAGTAGATGCATCTACGGTAGCAATAGTTAAAAGCGCATGCGCATGATTTATTTACTGGGTAAAACTGAAGTGGAAAATACTGCACTACGATATAGCCCGGATCATATCAAACTGAGGTCTTTAATTAAGGGGCTGTTCCTTCAGAGAAATTAAAGAAAGAGCAAGTTCATTGGTTTATTTTCGTCATTATTAAAGCATCATTCAAAGACACAGCTGCTTCAGAAGTTTTCCGCAAGACCAACCTTTCTAATTTTTTAAAAGAAACATAGCCAACGGAAGATCTTGAATTCTGCCATGGAAAACGAGACGCAAAGCGTTCAACTCAACTTTAATCTCACCGTTGGCCACATTATTATCAACGGTATCGCTTGTCCCTTCACCGTTCTGTTAAACGTGTTGGTCATCATGGCGGTAAAGAGGCGACCAAGCCTACAGAGCAACACAAACATCCTGCTTGCCTGTTTAGCGGTAACTGATCTGTTGACTGGTCTCATAGTGCAACCATCGTTCGTTGCGTGGAAAACGTTTTATGTTCTTAAAAAGGTCAACTTTACTGCAGTCAAAGAAGTTCACAACTATTTTTTACGTGCTCTGGTTATTAGTTCATCACTCCATTTAATGCTAGTAACTTGCGAGAGGTTGATAGCGATTAAATATACCAACAATTATTCATACATACTGACAAGGCGGAATATTAAGGTATCGGTCTTTTCAGTTTGGTTCTCTTCTGTCATTATTAGTGGATTAAG
>JBBMOI010000026.1:80000-242500 GCA_038088405.1 Porites divaricata | reverse complement strand
GCCCTACCCCAGGGCCAACAAAGACAATCAAATCCCCACCCCATGCCCTGCCCCCCCCCCCCCCGCCAGCTTAACATTGATAGGTGCATAAGCTTGATAGGATAATTTAAAGGAACAATTTGAACTCTATCGAACAACAACGTGACAACTTTTGATGATGGCTGGAAGTCTCTTGAACTGCTAACTACCTGTATGTAATAATTTGAGAATGGATCATCAACCTGCTTCAACCGTGTGTTTCAGATTTCACATTCGGGGAAGTCATTATATTTTAAATAAAGTATTAGTTCTCGCCCAAGAATTGTTGAAGTCATAAAAATATGAAAAAAGAAGCTCACCTCGTGGTATACCTCGTGTTTTAAAGGTTTACCTGCGCGTGTGGTTCAAAGTTTACCTCAAATGTCGCAATGCATGTCCATCCATGAAGAGATTAGGCAGGATCAGGAATTTGGGTCCCCGCTGTTTAGGTAAAATTTTTTTACCTAAATCACAGTAGTAGTTGAAACAGAAACCACACTAAAAAGAAGACAAGCCTTATGAAGGTGTCATAAGCCGGATTAATCCTGACACGTTTTAGCGGCCGCAAATTTTACTCATTAAGGTATGCGAGTTTTCTTGAACGCCTGATATGTAATCAGACAATAAAACAATGGAACAGGGCTTTTCTTTCTTTGCTTTTATATTCTTCGTGACTAGCAGTTTCGTTCCGGCGCGGTTAAAAAAAATACATCACCGGAATTTTCAGTTTTAAAACGCCTTTATATTACTTGCCATTGCATTGGTAAAGGAGTTCATAAACCCTGATTAATTTGTTAGAGAGAAGTAAATACTATTCGTTAGACACAGGAAAATAAATGCCCCAGTGTTGTTGTTAAACACAGGCAATTTAATGCCCCAGTGTATTTTGCTAGACACAGACAAATCAATGCCCCAGTGTGTTTGTTAGACACAGGCAAATTAATACCCCCGTGTATTTTGTTAAACACAGGCAAATTAATACCCCAGTGTATTTTGTTAAACACAGGTAAATTAATGCCCCAGTGTTGTTGTTAGACACAGGCAAATTAATGCCCCAGTGTATTTCGTTAAACGTAGGCAAATTAATGCCCCAGTGCATTTTGTTAAACACAGGCAAATTAATGCCCCAGAGTATTTGTTAGACACAGGCAAATTAATGCCCCAGTGCATTTTGCTAAACACAGGCAAATTAATACCCCAGTGTATTTTGTTAAACACAGGCAAATTAAAGCCCCAGTGTTGTTGTTAGACACATGCAAATAAATACCCCAGTGTATAGACCTCTTTCATTATGGCGGCCTATTAATATATTCTTTTATACGTATGATAATAGGCCTTTCTAACCTCGTTAGCATGTGAAAAATACAAAGAAAAACTTTCTTTCAAACGAGGTCAGAAAGGCTAATTATCATATATGTAAAAGAATACATTAATAGGCCGCCATTATGAAAGAGGTCTATTTTGTTAAACACTCTCAGGCAAATTAATGCATCAGTGCATTTTGTTAAACACGGGCAAATTAATGCCCCAGTGCAGTGTTGTCGTTAGAGACACAGGCAAATGAATGCCCAATGTATTTTGTTAGACACGGGCAAATTAATTCCCCAGTTTATTTGTTATTAAAAACAGGCAAATTAATGCCCCAGTTTATCACTGGGCTCAACAAAGGCAAATTAATGCTCTAGTGTATTTGTTAAACACAGGCAAATTAATACCCCAGCGTATTTGCTGTATTTGTTTAACACAGGGAAATATTATCCCCAGTGTATTTTTTAGACCCAGGACAAAAGAGAATCAATTCTTCGCTTGAAATATCACTCAATATGCCTATATAACTGATTTAAATTTTAAGTTTACAGATATTTCCTGACGAAAGATCCAGATGTTTTGTAGGCCAGCATATATTTACATGTGTCGGGTTTATAACACACAAACCTCCAGAACCTCAACAGTTCCACGAGTAAAATGATTGTCCTGATCAGAGCCCCTCGGCTTTATTAATAGTAACGCCACAATGTTTAACAGTTTCATTAGCGCCGTTAACCACTTCTGAGCTTCAACGAAAACTAAGATCAAGCTCGATTAGCATCTTAAAGCGCCACGTCTTCGACATAACAGTCGGCCGCTCGCAAAAAATAGCTGAAACGTTTATTTTATTTAAAGATTTATACTTACTCGCCTTGCGGCCGTGATAGTAATTATTTACCTGTTTCAGTGAAGATCACAAGATAGCCAGCATGTGCACAAACGAAAGTTAAACGAGAAAAAAATCGTCTTGGGTGCCATTGCATTTGAGCGCGCAGTAGAGCAAGATTACTTCATTTTCCCCGCTAATATTTCCGGTTATGGTGATTTTTTTTAAATTGGAAATCGCAGACGCAACATCAAATTGCTTGTGGCCGGATATATAATCAACTATTTTACTGCAGATTGTCATATGCCTAACCTCAAGGAAGGCAAATGGCCTCGGGATTTTAACGCCTTGGGTCAACTAATCAGCCAGCACCCAACGATTTTTTTTCTGTGTTAAAAAAAGAAACTGTTCGAAAGAGCAAATATTATACCAAGAAATACTATAGTTCGAGAAAGGCAAAAAATTCTTGGATAACAGTTCCATTCGTCTAAGATATTCGGAGTTTATCCACCAGCTTACGTACGATGTTTGGAGGGTTTTTTTTTTTCACATTTTATTACCAAGATATTGCGAAGGTCTCAGCCTAAAATCTTCTTACGGAAAGTTCTACTTCTAGTCATGCCCTCGAACGTTCGATCGGACCCATCAAAGTAGCTAACAGTTTCGGATGAGACGACTGAAGCCACATAAACTTTCGAGACGACCAAAGTTCCCCTAAGACATACGAACTGATAAATAATAGCCTACTGGCAGCAGCTCCAAATTAACCAAACAGGCCTCTATAAAGCATAGAGAAGACCGTCTGGGAGACTTTATTCGGTCGTAATGGGTGCCCGTAGACGAATTTGTAATTCTACATGTGTATTTTATCAGTCTTTTACTTACTTGACTTAAATAGATTCATCGACTACAGGAATGCGGGACTGCGGAAACAGGCGTTCAAATAATTGATTTACTGAAAACATACTGGGATCCGAAATACCGTAAAATTCCGAAAATGAGCCCAGCCCCTCCACGTATAAGCCCCTCCAAATATAATCCCCCCCGGGGGGCTTGTACTTGGAAATTGCCCTCAAATACACGGCAAAAAATCTCTTATTTTCTGGTAATTTTGCCAAACGGTTAATGTTTTGAAAATGCCGCGTTCACGATCCGTTTTCCCACTTCGGAATTCGCAAGGAAAATTCGGCGTTCACAATCCGTTAACACCAGGAAAATATGTTGTTTACTACACGTTTTCCAGCAGACGGAAAACGTGGTTGAACAGTGCGCTTTCTCTCGTTAACCGTAAATTTTACCAAACGGTTAATGTAAGGAAAATATCGCGTTCGTGACTCCTTTTCCCACTTCGGAAAAGTCAAGGACAACTTGGCATTCACCATCAGTTAACAGAGCGAAAATATGCCGTTCGTGTCACATTTTCCAGCACATGGAAAACGGGGTTGAACAGTTCGTTTTCTCTCGTTAACCGGAAATTTTACCACACGGTTAATGCCCTGAAAATATCACGTTCTTAACTCCTTTTTCGACTTTGGGTAACACAAGGAAAACTCAACATCCACCGGTAGTAACCTGACCAGGAAAACATGCCGTTCATTTCACGTTTTCTTGCACATAAACGCGATTCAACCTGAGTGAGTATCGCTTCTGTGTCAGTTTCTTCGATGTTCTCGTCGGAATCATGGCAGTTTATCGGTACCTCTGTTTCGGGTTCATCGTCAAGTGAAAGATCGTCTCTTGAGAAAGGCTGTGCAGGTGGGCTATCCATCTCATCCTGATCTGGGTTGTTGATTTCATCGTTCGAATCTCCCATGCAAACGTGTGTTCTCGATCCCGAGTAAGAGTAACTGCTGCCACATTTTGAACAATAGAGGCGGCGTCTATTTCGTCGATTCATTTTCCGGGGAGAGCTCCTTTTAGGCATGGCAATATGGCGCAAATGCGAGGGATTATTCTCTTTAAAATTCGTCTTTGGCGCGATCTTGGCGCTAAACAAAATACCGCTGACCGTCATTGCCAAGGTGCAACATTTTTCACCAATAATATTTCATGTTACCAAAATGAACCAATCAAATTCATACTATTGTATTCAATGAGTGACGCTTCACAGTGCACAGATGCTTTTCGGGGTGAAGCGTGATTGCCGTGACCTTTTTGCGGCGAGTTTTTGGTTTTTATAGCGAAGAAATGGCAGCCAGGGCTCCAAATGCTTCGGAATTCCGACAGATTTTGACCAGGCTCAAAGAAGTACAGGATAAGCTGGAAAGATCCGATCAAGCTAGTCTCGACTAGCAAGTAAATTGTCGGACATCAACGACTCTTTAAGTATTATCGAAGGAAACCAAACGAACTTCTCAGATTCAGTCCTTCAAACTCTGGAGCAGATTGAAACCACTATGGTAAATGGATTCAAGGCTATGGAGGACAGAATATCTTCCCTTGAAGCTAAGATAGCCAATCATCCAAGAACTGAGGCAACGGCTGGAAACGATTGCATGATGACGCCACCAAGTTCATCGAGACAAAGGAAAATTGCTCGCCATCCCGATCTTTCGGTAAGAGTAGGCTTACTTTTTTGACGATTTTATAGTTTTGATCAATGATAACTGTGTAATCTTACCAGTTGTTGTTACAACCACTCTGTAGAATTGTGGAAAGCGATGGCCAGAATTGCAGGGGCAAGTTTTGAATTTCGTGCGCATTTCGAGATTGATATCACACCTTTTGTTTCGCTGAAGAGGAAACCACGTGATAGCTTTTATGACCAGAGCATTCCTGTAGTATCCTGGGTAGTGTATACCTGAAATCTACAGTTAACTTGCAAAAATTCTCTAATCATTGCTGTAGTATCCTGGGTAGTGTATACCTGAAATCTACGGTTAACTTGCAAAAATACTCTAATCATTCCTGTAGTATCCTGGGTAGTGTATACCTGAAATCTACGGTTAACTTGCAAAAATGCTCTAATCATTCCTGTAGTATCCTGGGTAGCGTATACCTGAAATCTACAGTTAACTTGCAGAAATGCTCTAATCAGTCCTGTAGTATCCTGGGTAGTGTATACCTGAAATCTATGGTTAACTTGCAAAAATGCTCTAATCATTCCTGTAGTATCCTGGGTAGTGTATACCTGAAATCTACAGCTAAGTTGCAAAAATGCTCTAATCATTTCTGTAGTATCCTGGGTAGTGTATACCTGAAATCTACAGTTAACTTGCAGAAATGCTCTAATCAGTCCTGTAGTATCCTGGGTAGTGTATACCTGAAATCTACGGTTAACTTGCAAAAATGCTCTAATCATTCCTGTAGTATCCTGGGTAGTGTATACCTGAAATCTACAGTTAACTTGCAGAAATGCTCTAATCATTCCTGTAGTATCCTGGGTAGTGTATACCTGAAATCTACGGTTAACTTGCAGAAATGCTCTAATCATTCCTGTAGTATCCTGGCTAGTGTATACCTGAAATCTACGGTTAACTTGCAAAAATGCTCTAATCATTCCTGTAGTATCCTGGGTAGTGTATATCTAAAATCTACGGTTAACTTGCAAAAATACTTTAATCAGTCCTGTAGTATCCTGGGTAGTGTATACCTGAAATCTTTGGTTAACTTGCAAAAATACTCTAATCAATGCTGTCGTATCCTGGGTAGTGTATACCTGAAATCTACAGCTAAGTTGCAAAAATGCTCTAATCATTTCTGTAGTATCCTGGGTAGTGTATACCTGAAATCTACAGTTAACTTGCAAAAATGCTCTAATCATTCCTGTAGTATCCTGGGTAGTGTATACCTGAAATCTACGGTTAACTTGCAAAAATGCTCTAATCATTCCTGTAGTATCCTGGGTAGTGTATACCTGAAATCTACAGTTAACTTGCAGAAATGCTCTAATCAGTCCTGTAGTATCCTGGGTAGTGTATACCTGAAATCTACGGTTAACTTGCAAAAATGCTCTAATCATTCCTGTAGTATCCTGGGTAGTGTATACCTGAAATCTACGGTTAACTTGCAAAAATGCTCTAATCATTCCTGTAGTATCCTGGGTAGTGTATATCTAAAATCTACGGCTAACTTGCAAAAATACTCTAATTAATGCTGTAGTATCCCGGCTAATGTATACCTAAAAAATACATAACATTGAATTATTTGACTTATGGAGGCGATAATGTTATTGAACTCTTACTCTTTTTTAACATTCATGGTCAATGAACAGCTTTCTCTCATTCCATCTTATTTTTTCAGCACCCGCTCAAAACTGATTTTGGCACAAGTGTTGCCTTGAACAAAGCGGAGTAAAAGAGCAGTATAAGCAGTATATTATTGTGGTATTTTGTGTTAGTCATCTAGGAGCCTTTGAATTTGGCGATTTTCTTGATGGTATATCGCCAGGACTATTTCATTTGCTTGATATAAAAGCAGTAGAAAAAAAATCTTAAGTCATATCGGTACTTGTCTGTTAATTGTTTCTGTCGGCTTTATAAGGATTTGATGCCTTTACATACTGATGCAGGACCATACAGTGGTTGGCGTGTTTGTTAAATTTGGCAATGTTAAATTAGAGTATAATTAAGGAGCCACTTTTATGAATTTTTACGAAAAAATTTTTTTGGGCCTTTCAGGCCGCTTAAAATTAATAGTTTCAAAGTTGCAGTGCACAGCTAAGTGCAGGCACAAAACTGAATTCTTGAGTTTACCTCCATTTCTCTGCCCGAGACTGAAAGAGGCGCTATGTAAAATGTTTATGCCGTTTATTTATTACCGAAATATTAAGTGCCTAGGAAGAGCTCAATTACCCAATTCTCTGTTTTTTAGCTAGTATCTTATTTGCAGTTTATTTGTACTCATTTTATATTTTGTATTTAACAGAGAAAATGACCCACCAAATAAAGAAGTTTCCCAACAACTAATTAAGGAGGTACAGGAGGTGGAGCAAATTAAAAATGATTCTCTTTGCACTGAGAGGAGAATTTTTAGGTTAGTGCCAGTTGATGTGAGGAGTTACCACTCCTTAAACTCTTGCAGCTAGTCTACTTGTTTCAGAGCAGCGAGATATCTGGTATTGAATAATTTATTCTACTACAAATGTAATCGACAGCCTTTTGACATGTTAAAGTAGTGTTTAGGTGCCTCATATATCAGTGTTTAATTATTGATCATGAGGCTTGATTCTCCAAGTGAGCATATTAGAAGTGCTGGGCAGTACTGCCGTGATTTGTGCCTCACATTTTGATGATTTGTGCTGAAGCAGTTTTCATAATACTCTTTGTTAATGCTTCTTTTGTGGTTTACACAGCAAATAATTATATATTGAATGGGTGCCCGTTGGATTACAGAGGAATTTTCTGCCTATGAATTTAATTTAGACTCATTTTTTTAACCTGGTGTTCTTTTTGCTTGGTACAATTTAGATGCCATTTCCCAGAACTTTGCCTCCAGCAAAAAAACGAGAAGGCAGGTGGAAAATGGAACATATCAGCAGTGCCAGAAGGAGCAGAAGAGGAGGCAAAGAATCAAGAGAGTAAGATTTACCCTTAGTTGTTGTTGTAGGACAGTCAAATAACATTTTTTGGCATTGGTTGTTTGACAGACATCGATAGTTTCTGTCACCTCCCTGCCAACCAAAAGAATTATTTTAACATTGCTGTTGGGTAACCAGCCATTCAAAAACCCAACTGCTATGCAACACAATGAATGGCAGGACACTTGTGGAGTTATATGGCTTGTGATTAACCAAATGCTTTGTTAGAGGTGTGGGTATGAAGGCAGATAATATGCAAATCCAAGTTCAAGAGTTTGGTAAGAAGGTTAAACAGGTTTTTATCTGCACTTATCAGTGTGCAGTGTGGGCGCTTTGAAAGAACAATTTGTGACAAGTTTGCAAGTGTGCCGACGTAAGTTGCCATTATTGCACTATTATTTCTTGGTTAGATTAGATAAATCTAAATTTTGCTTGAGTACCTGTCCAAAAAAGATACTGTAAGAGAAGGTAACAGATAAGAAATTGTTCCCCCAAAGGTTCATTGTGGCTCTGGGGTGAGATTAGTTTTTTGGACTGCATTGTCACCTATTTTCCGGTGGCCAATCACAAGGAAACAAGCAAGCACTTGTAGCCTATGCTCTTTTGTGATGTACCAGTTGTTTTTTTTTTGTTGTTGATGCCTTCTGTGGGCTTCATTCTCTTTTGATCTCAGCTGTGTAAAGAGTTTGAGAAATGCCAAAAATTAGTTTACAAAATTATATTTTATATTGTTCCTTTCTGCTCAGTTTTTCAAATTGTTTCCCACATTGTTCACTTGTATCAACAAAGTTATGACTCGTCAAATTTTCTCAAGCGCACTTGATATATAAGTATTTGCCACTACGCTCTTCTTTTATCATTAAGTTACCAATAATTTCAACTGTAAGGTCAAGTATCATCACAAAACACATAAGGGAAAATGGGAATGCCAGAAAGAATATATTATTACAAAAACTGATTAGAATGGAACAATTTTTCTTACTACTCAAATAATTTTTATAGTTTTTTTTTCATTTCTTGAACCCCTTATGCAGTTGAGGTCAAATGAGAAAAAGCAAAAAGAGGGATAACAACAATTTTATTTTCATCACAAAACAGCGACTTCTAGGCTACAAGCGTTTGCTTGTTTCCTCATGAGTTGCTGCCAAAAAATTCATGACAACACTGTTAAGAAAATTAATCTCACCCCAAATCCACACTGAACATTTTGAGTGAAAATTTTTTATCCCTTATCTTATCTTAAAGTATCTTAAATTTATAAGTAAATTTTGTGATCAATTAATCACAAGCCATCGAACTCCACAAGTATATTATTACCTGTACATGTATATTCAAACAGTATTGTTGTAGTTTTGAAGAAGTAATTTCAGGGATAGAACACCCAGTGGAATTACTCAGTTGGTAGCGTTTGCGAAGATTAAATGGAAAAGAATTACTCAAGCCTCCTAAATATCAGTGACCACCACTGGTTTTCAATGAGCATATTTCTCTTGACTGCAGATGCTCTGAACGTTAAAACAAAATCTATCGAAATTAATTGATTTCTATTTATTTTACGCAGAAACTTGAGAAAAGACTAAAAGTTATCACAGAAGAGGAGAAGAAGATGCCAGTCTTTTGAAGCCCTACATTCAGCCTTGATTTCATCCGATGAGTCAGACAAGGAGGTTGATGTTCGCAGAACAAGGCCCCTAGAGGGAGATCAGATGAAGTTTCCATTTTTTTCACAATTTGGACTCTCGCTATAGAGAAAGTATGTCCAACCAGCAAAGAAGGCAATGTGTTAACAGAAGGGTCGGCCCTCCAAGTACCAGAGACCATAATGAAGTTCCTGAGTCATTGCTCTGGGCCATTAAATTGTAGTTCTTTTCGTTTTTCAATGCTTGGTAACAGTGGAGCTTCAATACATTTTTAAAAGTAAATCAGCAAAAACCTTGTTTCAAGATTTATTTCAGAACAAATATGGCACTTGAAATTTCTTTAACAGTGTGCTATTGCCATTTGGAGTTCCACTGGTCAACATAATTTATATTTAACTTAAGTACCAACTAGTGTTCTGCTTTCTGATTGGTTGAGCTACTACTAGGCTATATGTTGTAGCCCACTAGTAATGAAAAGCGCTGGCAATTTGGTGGGCAAAAATGATTTTTAAGTCTAGTTTTAACTAGCTAAAGTTGTTTGGTCTTGATATTTTTGACCAACTAGTTGGATTTTTAGAAACAATTATTCCTCTCGCCTTCATAGCCTCTGAGTCATTAGCCCATTCGCTCTTTGGCCTTATTGGCTATTGACTCAGGGCTCATTCAGGCTCGAGGAATAATTGTTAAATACTTGAGGTAATTTTCATCAGCAAACCGAGAGAGGGCTCATCCTTAAAGGAAAACTACTCAAATTCTACTCAATACGAGCACACATGGACTTACATGTAACTGAGGAGTGGATCAACTTCATTTTGACCTTCCAAATAGTATTGTATTAAAGTCAATGTCTGCTCATATTCAGTAGAATTTTGAGTATATTTATACATATGTAAAAGAAACTTTATTTATACATATGTAAGTAGAAACTTTACTTTAGAAAACAATTTGTATGTAAGTGGCATGGAATGTTGACAGAAATTAATCTGTACATGCCTTACTACTTAAGTTAGCATCAATACCTCCTGACTGTTCTTATTTGGGTCAGTTGGTTAACATTAGAGATATTGTCAAGGGTCTTCTCACTTGTACTGACCATATTCATTTGATAGCATAGAATTTTGTGAAAATCTTATCTATGATTGCATGCATTCTTATGAATGGTAGTTTTAAATGTGTTTGCTGTGGATTGGTCATAATCAATTGTAGACAGCTGCAGACGATGTTATTATGTACCCTTATTGTATTAAGTAATTGTTTGAGTTTCTGGGAATAAAAGAGTTCAGAAGTGCATTGAGAGCTTTTCATGACTTGTTTCCTTTGAGGGATGTGGGGGAGAGAATCGAAGTATTTGTTTGTCATTTAAATCACCTGTGGCAGGTGCCTGGAAAAACAAAAGTGCAACTACGGATGTTAAATTTAGAACGAAAACACCAGTGAGTAAAGAACTAAGTTACATTCTCCGCATAAAATAACACTGGAAACTTAGAAAATGCGCGAAAATAAGCGCATTCGGATAGTGAAAACAGCGCATTTTCCTGGAGACAAACGTTTTGAAACGATGGAAAACATCTCATTAACCAATGGGTGAACGTAGGGGAACACGCTGTTTCCCGGCATTTTCTAGTTGTTCACTGCCCCAGTAAACACGAGAAAACTCACGCAGAATGGCGGAAAACGTCTGTGAATTCTTTGTTTTGCCCCTTGAAAACACCAGAAAACACCAAAAAACGCGATGTTCAGTCACAGGAAAACGGCGGTGAACAACGGAATACGATTCGTTTTTCATGTGTTGACCGTATGTTTTCCATGTATTTTGCATGCATTAGCCGTGCGTTAACGGTCCGGTTAACACCAGTAAAACAAGCGTTTTCCTGGCGTTAACTGAGCCTGAAAACTATCGGATAATGGAACGAATACTCGAATTTACCGGCCAGAAAACGACAGAAAAAGAGTGGATTTTACGATCGGAAAACGCGAGAGAATTTTAGCAAAATGCCGCGTTTTCGAAAATTAACCGAGGGTTTTCTGTGACGGTGAATGCCATATTTCTTGCCGTGATACAAAGTAAAACAAAGCAAAACCGGTAAATTTCCTTCAAACTGTAAGGCTAGCCCAATCGATTCAATCGGCAAATTTCCCTCCGTAGATAAGCCCCTCCGAATATTAGCCCCTCTAAAAATAAGCCCCTCAAAAAGGGCCTTTGAAAAATATAAGTCGCTTCACCGTTCTGTTAAACGAGTTGGTCATCATGGCGGTAAAGAAGCGACCAAGCCTATGGAGCAACACAAACATCCTGCTTGCCTGTTTAGCGATAACTGATCTGTTGAGCGGTTTCATATTGCAACCAACCTTCGTTGCTTGGAAAACATTTTATGTTCTTAAAAACATCAACATTACTGCAGTCAAAGAAGTTCACAACCATTTTTATGTGCTCTGATTCATCACTCCATTTGATCTTAGTAACTCGCGAGAGGTTGATAGCGATAAAATTCACGAACCATTATTCATACATAGCAATTAGGATCCTATTGAAATCCCATAGAACTTTAAAACCTGTATTTTCTACCACTTGCTCTGGGGCTTATGTATATTATTATTATAATATTGTTATTATTATTATTATTATTATTATTATTATTATTATTATAATTATTGCTGTTCGGTCAAGTGCAAGGAGTAGCAACCTCTTTTATTCAGTTTCTTTTCGTCTTTTTTATATCCTGCTTTAAAACAATATTTTAAACTGCTTTCTTCAAATTGAAGAACAGCAGAATAATGGACCTTTTTGCTGGAGTGGAAAAATTTGACGTATGCATTCATCATCACAGGACCAGTGAAAAGGCTACTAAGTACTGGTGTCAACTGCAATTAAGACAATTTCATGATAAAAGCTCACTAATATTGTTGATGAGAGACGCGGTCTAAATAGTTTGCTTACTTCCTTTTGATCTTCAGCAGATGGAAAGTAATGGAAAGGTTTATCAAAAAAGGATATTCCCTACTTAAAAAGCTATTTAAAATCACTAATTGATCACTGATCTAATGAGTTTGAACAATTATTGAGTGGCGCTTGTGCATGGAAACACCGCATTAAAATAAACAGCCAGAAAATAATAGCTCCGGCTATAAATCAATTAAAATTGATTAGATTAGGTTCTAAAAATGTTAATCTCCTAACATGGTTTGCCAACCTACCATATTTTATATACAATGGGGCTTTTCCTAGACCTTTCTGATGCATTTGAAATGGTAGATCACGATATATTGCTATATAAAGAAAACAAAATATTAAATTCAAATCAACTAGTTCAGACTACTTAACAATCAAGTGTGGTGTACCACAATGCTCTGTTCTTGGAGCACTCTTACTTTTAGTCAATGATGTCAATGATATAATTATGTAGAAGCTCTAAAATATTAAGCACTTAGTGACTAGTTCCGAGGGAAACAATTAATCTTGTTTCCCGAAGAATCTCAATGTTTTCCGAGGCGAAGCAGCAAGCAAATTGCTGAAGAAACAATTTCGAATGCCTTGTCTACAAGATGTTATTTACACAAGAACGTAAACCTGACCATTGAATGTGTAATCTTATTCGATTCGCGCTAAGCTTTTCTATTAAGAAATCTAAATAAAAATGTAACATGCGCGAATACAATCTAATATATTCAAACTTCAGCTCTTTAAACAAGTTTGAAACATTGAAACGTCGAGTGAAGTTTTTAAGTTTAATTTTTCTTCTCAAAATGATTCAACAAGCAACTGACTATCGGATCTAATTAAAAGTCGACACCGTAATACTAAGAGAATTGTTTACATTTTAATTGACAATGTTTCGGGGATTTGCCATGTGCATTTTCTCGATTTTCTCGTAAATTCAATAAGAAAATAATTTTCTACCCGTCAGTAAACACAGACAAGCTAAATTTTGTCGCTTTCTTGTTATCTATTGGTGCAACTGCTTCATTTGCTGCTAAAGAGTCATCTTCCGAAACTTTCACGAGACGGGAAGCTATTGACGCCCGTCCAAAAACACTATTCCTAGTTACGGGAGCCAATAAAAACACTCGAAAATTGGTAAATATTAAAAAGAACAAATAGAAGGATTACACTGATTGGGGTTTCCAGACAATACGTTAAAATTTTCTTTTTCTTTGACACGTTTTTTAGCTGGATCAGAAATTCAATTTCTCATGACAAGTTTTCAGTGTTAACATCTTTCATTAAAAATTATACCTCCTCATGCTATCTGTTTTGATTAAAACATTTGATTGCAATGGGTGATTTACAATAACAACAATGAAAATTTAATTATAGCCTTTAAATTGCTTTTTATACTAATTGATACTGGAAAAATATTTCAATCGAGCGGAAAGATTAAGAAAACTGAAGTGGAGGAAATTGCACTCAACCGAGACCGGTCAATATGAAGAGGTAGTCAAGCAGGAGCAATAAGAATAACCTCAGTCAGAATTATTGGTTCACAAAGACAGCTACTTGCGCCAGGAGTTCATTTCAAATGACATGGCCGCCCTCTCTAATTTTAGTTTAACAAACATGACCAACAAGATTGTGCAAAATGCCACCATGGAAAACGAGACAGTAGCGGGAAGCGTTCAACTTGAGTTTATTTTCACTGTGGGTGCCATAATTATCAACGGCATCGCCTGTCCCTGCACCTTTCTGTTAAACGTGTTCGTCATCATGGCGGTAAAGAAGCGACCAAGCCTACAAAGCAAAACAAACATACTGCTTGCCTGTTTGGCGGTAACTGATCTGTTGACTGGTCTCATAGTGCAACCATCGTTCGTTACCTGGAAATCTTTTTATGTTCTTAAAAACATCAACATTACTGCAGTCAAAGGAGTTCACAACCTTTTTTTACGTGTTCTTACAATTAGTTCATCACTCCGCTTGATGTTAATAACTTGCGAGAGGTTGATAGCGATTAAATATACAAACCATTATTTGTACATAGTTAGAAAGCGAAACTTTAAGGTATTGGTTCTTGCAATTTGGTCCTTTTCTTTTATGACTGGAGTATTACGTTACGTAGAAAATGACATTTCAAAATATACAATGAAAGTTTTGCATTTTTTTACGATGTATTCTAGTGTTATTTTTATTTTAATAGCTTACATTATTTTGTATCCTGAAACTCTTCGTCATCGAAAGAGGATCATAAAACAACAGCTTCCACAAGCGGAAATTGAGAGATTCGTTAAAGAAAACAAAGCACTAAAGACAACGGTACTTGTGGTAAGTGCTATCGCCTTGTGTTTTCTACCAATGACCATATATATATCAGCTCTTGACCACAGTATTTCGAAAGCGAAATCAAGTCCTTCTTTTTAGTTCTGACGAGCAAAAACCAATTCTTACTATCGTGGTTCGCACGCTTGGCATGTTAAACTCTCTTGCAAATTCAGTCATTTACTGTATTCGCCAAAGAGAAATGAGAAAGTTTGTATTTAGATCACATTTCCACGCCGTTTACCCTATGAACTAATCCAAATAACAACTGACAACTGAGTGTAATATAAATATTAAAGTTTGTACAGTCTGCGAGCATGTGTATCTAGTATTTCAACCGCATCGTTCAGTAATTACTTAATACTGAACCAATCTGGTTACTGTGAACCATCATGAAACGCTATATCTGATCAAAATACTTTTCGTTATAGATGGTTTTCACAGTGACGTCATCGAATTGTAAAGTCAAAATAGCGAGGTTTCATGAATTCTTATTTACACTACCGTAAATCCTCTATTAAGCCCCCCGGGGGGCTTATTTATTTCAAGCCCATTTGAGGGGGGGCTTAATAGAGACGGGGGGCTTATTTGAGAGGGGGGGGGGGGGGGCTTATTTAATTTAGAAACGACGATGGTATCAGTTCTCCATAAAGAACTAGAATACAAAGTGGAAAAGCTCAAGTACAAGAAGTTTTAAGTCATGCAGCCGAGGATCAGAATGAAATCCGAACTTCCAGTTGGTAATAAACCATCCTGGATCAGTCCACACGGAGTTTTGCGGTCGTGATTGATTAATACAGCCTATCATTTATTAGTGAAGTAGTGAAGAATAATTGGGGGTGGGGAGGGGGAGGGGGGCTTAATAGAGAGGGGGGGCTTATTAGAGGGAGGGGGCTTATTTGAGAGGGGGGGCTTAATAGAGGATTTACGGTAAGTTGAAGATAACAAAAAAATAAATCTTTGTACAAGTTTCCATTCCCGTAGCATGTTTCATTTCGAAAATACAGCAAGTTGAACTTCCGAATTTTCAAAGTGCGTGACACCAGAGAAGAATGCTGTCTCGTGGACAAAAAGTCTCTCCTCTTGATCTTCAGCAGTACAACCTTTTCAAGTATTAGAAGATATGTTTATGCCGACGTATGCTAGTTCTCGAGTGAAAAGAAAGAGCTTTTATAGAAAAAAGTGAACTCCAGATACTTTGTTGATTTCCGGCGGCCATATTGGTGCACCAAAACTGTGCACCAATATGGAGTCTCGATCATACAAAACTCTACAGAGGTGCGTGAAACGTTTCGGCGGATAACTCAGAAACTGTGGGCCACAAAAACCGGAGACTTGGACAAATTGTTTATATATTAGTCTTTTATAACATTTCATTTTCTTGGCTTCTTCCACTGGATGGTTTCCAATTTATTTTTTGTTGCGCGACAGCGAAAACGATCTATATGGCCAAAGGTAGGCCAAGGGGGCTTATAATCGGATATATTAAATTAATTATTATTTGTTCACAGGTTGATGCACTTATAACTGGGGGCCGGGGGCGGGGGTGCTTATAGGCGGCAGTTTATGTAAACCGCGAGCGGTCGTCCTTCTTTCCTCAGCGAAAACACGCTGGCTTGTTCTTGATCTAGTTTTCATTCAGACGAAAATAAGAGAGGGCTCATAGTCTACAGTTTACGGTAGTCTACCTTTCGCTAAATAAGGCATTTGCGCACCTGTTCAAAGTTTTCTTGCTTCTTACATTTGGAATAACACGTTTACTTGTGACAAGATAGATCTCAATTGTATGAAAAAATTCTGCCAGTTCTCGGCAGCATTAGCGTCAAGCATCAAAATACCCGGGCATCTCTGAATCTCGCTCGGCCATTATGAACCCAACGAGATCAACAAACTCAACAAGAAAAATGTTTGTCCTCTCAACTCGTTCAAATTTTGTACTCATTTTTTTCTCTTTTCGTTTGTTTATTATGACATTCATCCATTCGATTGATGTCGGACATCTAATATTTTGCTTCCTTAATTCGATGCTGAGGAGGTTTTAGCCTGCGTCGCAAGCGTTTCCGTTTGGTTTCGGAGCAGAGAAAGACCGGGATTCGCGGCTTTGGCTTATTAAAGGATCGAGGTGTAGTTTACAAGATTTTTCGGGAAAGAACTCCATGTAGTCTTTGCGTAGTTTCATCCAATGAATTACTTTTATACCGCTTCATATCGGCAAACGGACCCCCTCGTCGCTATTTCTTTGCCTATTTCATTAGGGAGCTTAAGCAACTACGAAGGGACGGCTACAAAAACGTCACTTAAAAACTTTATCGCGCTTCTTCTATCTCGTTCAATTCGTCAAATGCTGACAAATTTTTCTGGAGTTGAATTCTAAAGTTCTGTGTAAAAGTAAAGAAAAAGAAAAAGAAAGTCGTTGTCTTCTGTTCACGTCCTTCACAAATCGTGAAATTAGGCATTTTCACGTCGTAGTCGTACAGTGATGGCAATGAAAGAAATGTACACAAAAGTGTGATGCACGCGTGCAAAGTTATTGTTTCGTTTATTAAACCCACTGCTTTTTTCCCGTTCTCGTTGCCGTCGCTGTGGTCGTTGCTTAAGCTCGCTACTATCAACGAACTTCCAAATGCCCACAATGCTTTGGTAGCGAGAAAGGAATAGGCCCGAAAATTCAAATTTCGCCGGCAGATTAAGGTGGCCCGCCCGACTTAATTTTTTACTAGGGAGGGTACCTATCCCAAGTTTGAGCATTTAGTACGTCAGCATTAACAATGAAAGATATATCGGAAATGATTACCACAGCTGTCAGGTATTGTATAAAGATGCCGAAAATTTGCAAAAAACAAAAATACTTGCCTTTGTATTTCTCGATACCAGGATTTTTTTTTCGGAAATCGCTTAACTCCCCTCGCTGCCTTGATTATGGCAAAGTTTGAACAATTTCTATGAGAGCGTTTTAGAAGTATTTTTGAAACGAAGTTTTAAGGGTCATAAAAACAGTGAATGGCCATGCTATCACCATAATTGGCTAATATTCAAAGAAAATAATGAGGACAGGAAAAGCAGTTTCACCTCAAAATTGTGGTTTGATTCCATTTGAAAATGTGTAAGAAAAAAAGAGGGAGATTGCTTTGGCCAATTTCGAGAAAGAAGAATTTGATTCAAAGCCTGCGTTCAGCTGCTTTTGTTACCATTTTCACGGTAACTTAGAAAAACCCTCTTGATGATGTTAATTTTATTTATGACGTAGCGTGAGGCAAAATGTACTTTCAAACACCAATTAAAAAGGTCAATTTATTCTGTTTAGACACAACGAGGAACGTACTATTCTTTGTAATTCTTAGAGCTATTCATTCTGCCGCAATTTAGTAAACAACCAGGAATAATCGGAACAGTCCAACAGAAAAAATTTCTCCCTAGGTAACGCGCTAAGGTGAACTTCTGGTCAGGAGAATGCGAATGAATGAAGCGCAAAAGCCGACACGAAAGGCTATCAGGTATAGTATGAACACAGTATCCCATATGTGACTTACTCCAAGGCCACAGTTAAGAGATCGGGGCGACGCCAGAAGCTCTATCCGATATGATGTTTCCTGCCGGCGCAAAAGCCATCCAGTATAGTTTGACTATGAGTCGAACAATAATGGGCACAACCTCGTTCCCGGGTTCTCTCCTACCCGCCCCATGGAGCGAGAGAGACAGAGATGGGGCGGGTAGGAGAGAACCCTGGGAACGAGGTTGTAATGGGCAGTCACCAAATTGGGTTACTGTTGCTAGGTTACTAATAAAAGTTTAAAGAGAAGCAACTTTTTTTTAGTTCTTTTCATCTTCGTCTTTAAAACAATGCTTTCATCCGAACTTCTTTCTTCACATTGAACAATAGCTGGCTAATGGATTTTTTTACTGTACATTTGTACTGAAGTTGCGACTGTATTGTGTGCTGACAAGACAATGCCGTGAAACCGTGAGCTGAGAATTATTGATGAGAGACGCCGACTTAATCATTGGTTTCATTCAGAATCTTTTTGGTTTTAAGGAAATGGAAAGAGTTAAAAGGAACATATTCTTTTCCTATGTATTAAAAACACCAAAATTGCAAACAGTTATAAAAATAATAAGTAATAGGAAAGAGAAATTGCTAATTGATGTAATGAGGTTGGACAATCATTGAGTGGCGCTTAGGCATTAAAATACTGCATTTAAATAATCAGCAATAGGCTATAAAAACGTTGGCCTTCTAACCTGGTTTTCGGGTATCCCCGCTGGATACAGCGTTACCTGACTTTGAAAACGGACGATGCTACGTCCGTCGAAAAAAGCCGTGTATACAGATAAATGAGGGTCTGAATGGTGGGGTCCACTTGTCGGTTGTCGGTTAAAATTTAGTTACTTTGTCGGTCACGGTCGGTTAAAATTTTCGATCTTTGTCGGTTGTCGGTTAATCTCAGTTAATAAGTAAAAATGCATGTTAATTATTAATATTTGTTACGCGTTTCACTCAGTTTCAAGACTTTGATCCCTATTGTGTCACGAAAGGCAACATTTCTTGGCCTTCCTTGCTCGGTTTTGTTTCAGGAGCGCGCACTGCACGTCTGTTTCTGTGAGTTTCATTTATTTCTGATTGCAATTTGTCTTTCAAATTGTGTTGGTAGCCTCTGTCTATCATCAACCATCAAGCTTTCTTTTGAATTTTGAAACACTTTCCTCAAACTCTTTTGACAAATCGGTGTGACAAGCCGCAAAATGTGTGCTGGAAGGTTTCCGTAGTCTTTACATCAAGGATAACTTTTTCGTTTAATGTTGTGCCTTTGTGTATACAACTGTGTCTAAAAACATTGTCTCAGTGAATTTCGGGGGTGAATTTAATAGTAGGATCATGTCAGTTTGCTTCTTCGAAGCAAGTTACGATGTTTGGTTTAGAGACGGTTTAGCTTAATTAGACTTTGTGTTTCAATATATGACATGAAAATGTTGGCAGAGGAAACTGCTGTCTTTGTGCCCATCGCAGTACCGTGGGTTTGGAGGTAGTAGGTTGATAATTTTCCTGTCAGTAGTCGGTAATATTTTTTGCCCTTTGTCGCTAGTCGGTTAACCCCATTCAAACCCTCATAAATGTGACAAAAAGTTAATTTTGGAAATGCTTTCCTTTCGGCTTAAAACAATGAAATAAAAACTGTTTTAGTATGAGATAATTGCATGTCTTCTTTTGAGATGAATCAATATCGTGAAATAACATATATAACTCATCCCCAAGACGCCAAGTCGAGGTACGTATACCTATGTAACGATCTTCTAGGGGATAGTTGTTTTTAGTAATTTCCAATTGAGAAATAAGTTGGAGAAAATAGTTAGATTTAACTTTTTGTGAAAATAGTCGTTATTTTAATTAACGGTACTGTTCTTTGGGGACATGCGGAATGCATTTTCAGGATTTTGCCGCAAATTGATACATGAATAATCCTTTTTGACTAAGAAACCTGACGTGGGAGGAAAATGTACTCGGAACCAAGACCGGATCAAATTGAAAAGGTGAGCAATCAAAAGCAATCAGAACTGAGAACCACATGATCATTGGTTTGTCCTCTAAATGAAAGACAGATCAGGTGACAGTTGCTTGCACAAGGATTTCATTTCATGAAATGACATGGCGTTCCTTCCCAATTTTAGCTTCACAAACAAGTCGAACAAGATTTTACAAAATGCTACAATGGAAAACGAGACAGGAGCACGCGTTCAACCTCTCGACTTTACTTTCACCGTTGGCGCCTTACTGATTATCAACAGTATCGCTTCTCCCTTCACAGTTTTGTTAAACGTGTTGGTCATCATGGCGGTAAAGAGGCGACCAAGCCTACAGAACAACACAAACATCCTGCTTTCCTGTTTAGCGGTAACTGATCTTTTAACTGGTCTCGTAGCTCAACCATCGTTTGTTATTTGGAAAACCTTTTATGTTCTTAAAAACGCCCCTGACATTACTGCCGTAGATGCAGTCAAAGAGATTCACAACTATTTTTTACGCGTTCTTACTATTAGTTCATCACTTCAATTGATTTTATTAACTTGCGAGAGGTTGTTAGCTATTAAATATACAAACCATTACTCGTACATAGTTAGAAAGCGAAATTTTAAGGCATCGGTTCTTGTGATTTGGTCCTTTTCTTTTATGACTGGAGTATTACGTTTTGTAAAAAAGGCCATTTTAAAAGATATAATGAAACTTTTGAATTTTTTTACGATGTATTCTAGTGTTATTTTTATTATAATAGCTTACATTATTTTGTATCGTGAAACTCTTCGTCACCGAAGGAGGATCATAAAAGAACAGCTTTCACAAGCGGAAATTGAAAGATTCGTTAAAGAAAACAAAGCACTGAAGACAACTGTACTTGTGGTAGGCGCAATCATCTTGTGTTTTCTACCAATGAGCATATTTCAGCTCTTGACCACAGTATTTCGAAAGCGAAATCAAGTCCCTCTCTTTGCTTCTGACAAACAAATGGAAATTCTTGTTATCGTGGTCAGCACTCTTAGCATGTTAAACTCTTTTGTAAATCCACTGATTTACTGTATGCGTCAGAAAGAAATGAGAAAGTTTGTATTTAGTTTAAGGCCATCCAACATCATTAACCCTGTAAACTAAGGACTAGGCCAAACAAACGTCGAATTTTTCATGAGTCGAACCAAACTTAGTGAATTAAGTACATGAAAAGTTCGACGTCTGGCTCAGTTATTAAAATTCGTCTGAATGGGATCCAGGACAAACGTCGATCTTCACATGCGACGAACTAAACTAATAAATTAAAAATTTGAATGAAGATGTATAGTTAGCCTCGTTCGTGAGAATATTCATCAAAATTGATTTTTTTTTTGTTCGATTCAGTTGATTGGTTCTACGGGTCCTAAATTCGACGTCTGACCCAACAGACGATGTTAACTTAATTTAGGTCGACCCAAATTAGGGTGTGGTTAAGGTATCGGTTCTTGCAATTTGGTCCTTTTCCTTTACAATTGGAGTATTAAGGTTCGTAAAATCCGACATTTCAAGATATGCAATGAAAACTTTGCATTTCTTTGCACTGTCTTTCAGTATTATTTTTGTTGTAGTAACTTACATTATTTTGTATCGTGAAACTCTTCGCCATCGAAAAAGGATCAGACGGCTCAATAGCTTCCACAAACTGAAATTGAAAGATTCGTAAAAGAAAACAAAGCGCTGAAGACAACTATACTTGTGGTTGGTGCCATCGTGTTATGGTTTCTGCCCATGACTGTTTATCAGCTCTTAACAACAGTATTATCCAGCAAAATCAAGTCCTCTCTTTTGCTTCTGGAGAAATGAAGGAAATTCTTAGTATCGTGATTCGAACTCCTGGCAGTAAATCCACTGATTTACTGTATGCACCAGAAAGAAATGAGAAAGTTTGTATTCAGTTTGCGGTTTTCCCACGCCATTAAAATAGTATGT
Source organism: Porites divaricata (assembly GCA_038088405.1). NCBI lineage: Eukaryota > Metazoa > Cnidaria > Anthozoa > Scleractinia > Poritidae > Porites > Porites divaricata. The sequence goes on along the minus strand of JBBMOI010000026.1, from coordinate 220,474 downwards.
CTGTGTGTAAATTGATGTAGATGTGGAACTGTGAAAAATAAATATTAAAGTTTGCTTAGTCTGCGAGCAGAGGTTTTGGCATATTAAACCCCTTCGACGTTCAGAAATTATATTGAACCATTCTGGTTACCGCCACAATGAAAACAATCTCTCAGGGCAATTTGTCAATGACATATTCCATGTTCCCTAAATGTGACGTATCCTCGGCTCGGAGACCCAGGGGAAGATACGATGGATCTTCCCTTAAAGACGGAAATACTGACCCTAGAAATCCGTAACCTGTAAATTGATTCTACTGAAGAAACCTACAACTTGGCAAAGTGGTGTAATGGAGGATTTGATGATGTATATACCAGGAGCCGATTTCGGCTTCTGTGTATACGTAGAGTGGAACAATACTTGTACTAACTGTGATCGACCTTCATGCATAGTGTGTTTTTTTTTTTGCTGTAAACATGCGACTTCTCGTTTGCTGTGAGAGTTTTTTCCCTCAAAAAGGTAAACAGATGCAGAAGGTTCCTAAAGATGAGTAGCGATTTGAAGATTTCTTTTTAGTGGCTTACAGGTTATTAGTTTAAGCTTAATTGTTTTTATTATAAGTATTAAAACGGAGGTATCGCTTTTAGCCCAGCTGGCTAAATCTATTTTAAACATTAAACAGCTATAGACAGTTCGTCCTCACAGAGTAACCGACCTGGTCTGTCCGGACAGGTTTGTGTCCTTCAGCCGGCTATTTCAAATGCCCTTAATGGCAATTGTCGCAATCTGTTCAATTTATCCTTTGTCAAACGCAGGGGAATTATCGTGGAGTCGAAATTTTACAGACCCCAAACAAGTTTAGACTGAAAAACAGAGAGAAAATTTTGATCATGTGTTAACATCCTCCATGAAAGGGTGTCATATTAGCGCAGTCGTGCAGTGACAGAAAAGAAAATATACCCAGAAAGTGCGATACACGCACTCAGGGTTTTCGTTTTTCTTTTTAATTTGTTTAAACGTTACTAAACTGTATCGGTTTGATTATTTTCTCTATTTACATATGTCATAATTGTTCCATTTCTCATAAAATAAAAGAATTCAAATCAGTATATGGCCCCTGAAAAAGTCAGGTTTAAAACAGTCAATTGGGGATTTGCCCTATGACGTCTTTTCGCTCTTTCTTTCATGTGTATTTAAATTTAGTAATCCCAGTGAGCTTTAAACAACAGAGGCCCTAATATGCTCAAAAAAGTAAAACCCTAAAGGATTCTGGTAGTAGTAGTTAAATGACGTCGTCGTGCAAACGGCCTATCAACATTCTAATCGTTCGTTCTTGCGCAATAGACAGTGAATGGAGTACATAAAACATAAATACCATTGTTATTCATTCAGAATATTTCTCCACTTCTGATTGGCTCAGATCCTCTGCCTATTTCTGGCATAACCAGCTAGCATCGTCCAAATTTGGAAGACGTTGCGGTACTTGATGAAAATGACATCAAACGGAGCAGGATAACTTAACCGCAGAAAAAGGCATAGCAACGGAGAAGCCCTGGAAAAAGGGTTGCGTTAGTTCAGCTGCTTTAGTACTGAGCTAGAAAAAATGGCGGCAAAAGGTCACTCGTTTTAATTTGCAAAGAAGAATTAGCCAAAATAGACCGAAATATAGCTTAAAAAATATAGCAAGAACAGCAAACAATAATACAACTCGATGGATGACAACTGCTGTTTAAAGAATATCTGCTAGCTGACTCAAGACTCCCTGCAAAAATCCCTTCAAGTCCTCGGTTTGCCCAGTAACAGGCAAATCAAGACGGGAATTTTACATTGATCGAAGTAAACATGTGTTTAAAGAAGATTTAAAGTATGAATTCTCTGGAATGAGTAATATAGAACAATTATTGAAACAGTTGATTATCCTGCTACCTTTTTCAGGAAACTGCCCACCTACCCCTCCCCTAAGCCAGCATTTTGCCCTAAGTGAGAAGTAAGTGTTAATGTTGGCTTAGGGGAGGGGAAGGTGGGCAGTTTCTCGGCTAAGAACGTCGGCGTCGGAGGCTATTGATCAAATATATCGTATCCGTAACAATTTAGTTTTGGTATACTAATGCTTTTCCCCCTGAGGGAAACGTTTTCCCCCGGCTTATAAATTGCGTTGCATTTTTCCCACAGAAAGTTTAGGTTTGCGAAAGGAAAAATCATACCAAGAGTTCAGACAGATTTTATGCACCATTTTATTTTTTTCATAACGATCAAACGTTTTGAAGTCACAAGCGAGGACGTGTAAAAAATGTATGATCCTTTGTCTCTAGATCTACCTCTAACCATTGGGTTTTTCGTTTACTAATACCCCAAAACGAGGATGCTACCATCCGTCAGTCGCCGAGTTTCGATCGTATAGACATAATTTATACCTCGGTATACATCGAAAGGGCACACTTGTTACGCCGCAAAATGTAAGAGTCGCCATAAATAGTAATACTAACGCAAAATGTAATAAAATTTTCAACGCAAAATGTAATAACTTTTATTATGTAGATACTGATGAAATACCAGGATTTTTCCTTTTACTTAAAAATCATATCTTCATCGCGCGCTGTGAAGATACTATTTTTATCTTTCACGTGTGAGGATATTGATGTCGCCATGGTTACTAACATTAATTTTGACTTTTTTGAACATAGACTGCAAAACAGGCCACGCTTTACCGATTGCTGTACTGATTTTGAGGAAAAAAAACGGACATTGTTTTGCAGTCTATTTGGAACAGAAAATAGATAGTATTATTGTCCTTATTTCTCTTCCAGCTTTATATCCGAGTTTCATAACATTTTTGTGGCAGGCATTTTGCGATGGTCACCACTTTAATTGCACTATTTTGCTGTTTCGAAAATGAATAAAAAAAGTTGTGTTTTATGTAGGAACTTCATCAATATCTATAAAATAAACAGAACATTACATGGCCGCTTGGGGATACGAATTTTATCTTCGAGTGCTGAAACGTAAAATGTAATACGTATACTGTTTCCAAATGTCGTGCATGATTTCGAAATCAGTGTTGTGGCTCAGTAATCTCTAGCGGATCCAGATCTTCATTTAAATAGTAAGTTATTATTATTATTATTATCATTAATATTAATATTATCTTTAATATTTTAAATGAAATAACAGTTGAAATAAGGAGATGCAATAATCTATAGCGAACCGAATCGTACATTTGTTATAATTTACGCTTTTAAACGTAATACAGGTCCCAACACAGTCCTGAGCATACGTAGATGCTTCTGTTAAATATTGCACATTTTCTGTTAGGTGTCTAAAGCCAAAAAAGGCCACAGTTAGGTTGAAAACTGGGGAAATGCGCGTAGAGATGAAATGGGTAATTTCTCAGGGTAATGTACACTCTACGTGAAAAGTACTTGACTTCATTTAAAAAATTATTTTTATTTAAAGAGTATCCCTCCGACTGCTCAAACCAATAAAACGTACTACACAATACAATTTGTGCGTTCCCGGAAAAACTCAATATTTTTGCAGTGGCGGATCCAGACCTTCAGATAAGGAGGGTGGAGGGGTTGCGGTGCGGTGCAGGTGGCGGTCATCCAGACCTTCAGATAAGGAGGGGGGAGGGGTTGCGGTGCGGTGCAGGTGGCGGTCATCCAGACCTTCAGATAAGGAGGGGGGAGGGGTTGCGGTGCGGTGCAGGTGGCGGTCATCCAGACTTTGAGACAAGACGGGGGAGCCCGGTCTCAAAAAATTTTTTCGGCCATTCGGGCCTCAGTTTGGTCTAAAAATAGGGGGGGGGGGGGGGGGGGGGTGGGGCTTCCTTGAATCCCTACACTATTTTTGTGCCATCTCTCTCAGCTCTACTCCTAAAAAAATGCGTTGCTGGGCGAACTAAACATTTTTTGCGCTGTCTGCTTTAGGCAAACGACAACTGCTTTGCCAGACTAACTGATTTGACTCTATAAAGCTTGGGAACTTCAAAATTTAAGAAAGTTTGACTTGAAAAAGGAGCATTAAGAACACATTCAGAGCCTCGATTAAGTGAAAAATTAGGAAAAGTAAGCTTCGGCCAAAGGTATCCGGTTCTCGTGAGAAAAAAAAAAACGTGACATATAACTTTTATTACATGATTTTTCAGTATTAGGCCCGTTAACTCCTTGCCGATTGAAATTCGATTTACGTACTCGGGCGCTATGCACGATTTGTTACACATGTATAAGATGCGTGTTACTGCCTTGTCGAACTCAATTCATATATTTTAAATGCATTTGATTAAAGCGCTATTTTTAAATATTTATCCCTTGTTTTCAAAAACAGCTAACAGTCGCGCTACATGAACAGTGTGGTAAAGTAGAGCCAGATTAGCACAAGTCTAGCTCTCTTACAGCCGTCTTTGTCTCGTCATTATAATGTTAATACTAATAATAATAATTATAACTTATAGTTTAAATGAAGATCTGGATCCGCTTCTGATTACTGAGCCACAAGGCTGATTTCGAAATGTCATGCATGACATTCGGAAATTATTACGTTTTACGTTTTCACATTATGCGTTAGAAAAGTTGTTACATTTTGAGTTGAGAATTTTATTACATTTTGCGTCAATGGCCGTTTTTATACTAAGAACGCATTATCCGTCTGGACGAACTTGGGCAAACATTTTGTAGTTCGTATGGTTATGCGGCTCTAGTACTAAAGACGGGCATAAGAAGCATATGTGCGTCCAGACGAACTACCTTTCGTAGCGCGTCGTTCAAGACGTACTTCGAAGGAAAGTTCGTCCAGACGCATAATGCGTCTTGTGCTCGTCTTTATACCTTAGACGCATATCCAGGCGAACTACAAATGTTTGCCTAAGTTGGTCCCGACGGATAATGCGTCCTAAATATAAAAAATGGCCATAGACGCATTATCTGCCTTGACGGATAATGCGTCCTCTAGTATAAAAACGGGCAATGTTATAACATTTTGCGTTAGTATTTCATTTTGCGACGATTCTTATTACATTTTGCGTCCGTGTTACTATTTGCGGCGATTACTACATTTTGCGGCGTACCACACGTTTAATGCAAATACAATTAGGGCACTACTAGAAAACGGCGAATCCAGGTGTTCAGTTAAAATATATTGAAAAATATTCAATGTTTCCAAAAAATGGGCGATATAATCATAATAAAAAATGAGTGACTGAACCCGTGTGCATGGATCAATAAGACGAGAAGGGTAAAAAACGATAATTCGAAAACTTAAGGGAATAAAATGAGAAAAGATGCGTAGTTAATTTTAATTTATTTCCTAAAACGAGATAGAAAATGCATAAATTGAGTGGCCGCGGTGGTTCCCTCTGTTGATTCAGTGATCGGCTGAGTTGAAAAATGTCGTCATAAAGTTCCCTGATCAAACTTTATCACTCATTTTGGTTTAACATTTTTAGAGTAGTTGACAGTTAGATGACTTTACTGTGGCAGCTATAATTAAAAACACATGATTTGTTTACTGGGAAACACTAAAGTGGAAAAAACTGCACTAACATAGGATCAGATCAAACTGAAGTGGCTGTTCTTCCAAAGAAGGGAAGAGCAAGAATCATTGGTTTATCTTCGTCATTAACAATAATTCAGAGAAACTGCAGCTGCTTCAGGAAGACTCCCGTATAGCCGCCACCCATTCTAATTTCAATTTACAAAATTAATACAACCAACAACATGTTGAATGCTGCCTCCATGGAAAACGAGACGCAAAGCCTGATCCAACTCAACTATATTTTTACCGTTTGTAACATCATTATCAACAGCATCGCTTGTCCCTTCACTGTTCTGTTAAATGTGTTGGTCATCATGGCGGTAAAGAAGCGACCAAGCCTACAGAGCAACTCAAACATCCTGCTTGCCTGTTTAGCGGTAACTGATCTTTTAACTGGTCTCGTGGCTCAACCATCGTTTGTTATTTGGAAAACCTTTTATGTTCTTAAAAACGCCCCTGACATTGCTGCCGTAGATGCAGCCAAGGAGATTCACAACTATTTTTTACGCGTTCTTACGATTAGTTCATCACTTCAATTGATTTTATTAACTTGCGAGAGGTTGTTAGCTATTAAATATACAAACCATTACTCGTACATAGTTAGAAAGCGAAATTTTAAGGCATCGGTTCTTGTGATTTGGTCCTTTTCTGTTATGACTGGAGTATTACGTTTTGTCAAAAAGGCCATTTTCAAAGATATAATGAAACTTTTGAATTTTTTTACGATGTATTCTAGTGTTATTTTTATTATAATAGCTTACACTATTTTGTATCGTGAAACTCTTCGTCACCGAAGGAGGATCATAAAAGAACAGCTTTCACAAGCGGAAATTGAAAGATTCGTTAAAGAAAACAAAGCACTGAAGACAACTGTACTTGTGGTAGGCGCAATCATCTTGTGTTTTCTACCAATGAGCATATTTCAGCTCTTGACCACAGTATTTCGAAAGCGAAATCAAGTCCCTCTCTTTGGTTCTGACAAACAAATGGAAATTCTTGTTATCATGGTCCGCACTCTTAGCATGTTAAACTCTTTTGTAAATCCACTGATTTACTGTATGCGTCAGAAAGAAATGAGAAAGTTTGTATTTAGTTTAAGGCCATCCAACATCATTAACCCTGTAAACTAAGGACTAGGCCAAACAAAGTCGAATTTTTCATGAGTCGAACCAAACTTAGTGAATTAAGTTCATGAAAAGTTCGACGTCTGGCTCAGTTATTAAAATTCGTCTGAATGAGATCCAGGACAAACGTCGATCTTCACATGCGACGAACTAAACTAATAAATTAAAAATTTGTGTGAAGATGTATATTTAGCCTCGTTCGTGAGAATATTTATCAAAATTGATTTTTTTTTTGTTCGATTCAGTTGATTGGTTCTACGGGTCCTAAATTCGACGTCTGACCCAACAGACGATGTTAACTTAATTTACGTTGACCCAAATTAGGGTGTGGTTAAGGTATCGGTTCTTGCAATTTGGTCCTTTTCCTTTACAATTGGAGTATTAAGGTTCGTAAAATCCGACATTTCAAGATATGCAATGGAAACTTTGCATTTCTTTGCACTGTCTTTCAGTATTATTTTTGTTGTAGTAACTTACATTATTTTGTATCGTGAAACTCTTCGCCATCGAAAAAGGATCAGACGGCTCAATAGCTTCCACAAACTGAAATTGAAAGATTCGTAAAAGAAAACAAAGCGCTGAAGACAACTATACTTGTGGTTGGTGCCATCGTGTTATGGTTTCTGCCAATGACTGTTTATCAGCTCTTAACAACAGTATTATCCAGCAAAATCAAGTCCTCTCTTTTGCTTCTGGAGAAATGAAGGAAATTCTTAGTATCGTGATTCGAACTCCTGGCATGTTAAACTCTCTTTTAAATCCACTGATTTACTGTATGCACCAGAAAGAAATGAGAAAGTTTGTATTCAGTTTGCGGTTTTCCCACGCCATTAAAATAGTATGTCTGTGTGTAAATTGATGTAGATGTGGAACTGTGAAAAATAAATATTAAAGTTTGCTTAGCCTGCGAGCAGAGGTTTTGGCATATTAAACCCCTTCGACGTTCAGAAATTATATTGAACCATTCTGGTTACCGCCACAATGAAAACGATCTCTCAGAGCAATTTGTCAATGACATATTCCATTTTCCCTAAATGTGACGTATCCTCGGCTCGAAGACCCAGGGGAAGATACGATGGATCTTCCCTTAAAGACAAGAAATACTGACCCTAGAAATCCGTAACCTGTAAATTGATTCTACTGAAGAAACCTACAACTTGGCAAAGTGATGTAGTGCAGGATTTGATGATGTATATACCAGGAGCCGATTTCGGTTTGAAACGTGCGGAAAGAGAGTCAAAAACAAGATTTCATCCACGGTTAACTGTTTTTCTGCTTTATCAACGCGCGCTATATCAGGTTTTAGTTGAAGTTTTCTCCGTACCGAGTTGGTTTTGCCCTTTCGGCGCTGATTCTCTTTCCAGGTCTGGTCACTGTGCCCCTGATGAGATTGACAGACCTTTTGAGCGGACTAAATTATTTAAAATAATATCAGTCTATGTTCCCGTCTATATTAGTGAGCTCACTAGAACTTAATAACAGTGTAACATAGCTATTTATTTATTTAGTTCTCGTACCATAGCTAATTGAGTATTTATCACGTACTTAACGCTATGCGTTCTTATTAAAAAATAACTAACGTATTTGTGGCTATTCTTCCCGCAGCTGCATGTAGTTTACGCTCAATGAACTATTATGTGGTCATTGAACTTCTGGAATGGTTATTGATCTGTTGTGTACTTGTTGAACTGCTTAGTGGTTATTGAACTAACAAAAAGAAAAGCTGTGAGAGTTTTTTTCCCTCAAAAGGTAAACAGATGCAGAAGGCTCCTAAAGTTGAGGAGCGATTTGAAGATTTCTTTTTAGTGGCTTACAGTTTATTAGTTTAAATTTAATTCTTTTTATTATAAGTATTAAAACGGAGGTATCGCTTTTAGCCCAGCTGGCTAAATCTATTTTAAACATTAAACAGCTATAGACAGTTCGTCCTCACAGAGTAACCGACCTGGTCTGTCCTGACAGGTCTTGTGTCCTTCAGCCGACTATTTCAAATGCCCTTAATGGCAATTGTCGCAATCTGTTCAATTTATCTTTTGTCAAACGCAGGGGAATTATCGTGGAATCGAAATTTTACAGACCCCAAACAAGTTTAGACTGAAAAACAGAGAGAAAATTTTGATCATGTGTTAACATCCTCCATGAAAGGGTCTCATATTAGCGCAGTCGTGCAGTGACAGAAAAGAAAATATACCAAGAAAGTGCGATACACGCACTCAGAGTTTTCGTTTTTCTTTTTAATTTGTTTAAACGTTACTAAAACTGTATCGGTTTAATTATTTTCTCATTTACATATGTCATAATTGTTCCATTTCTCATAAAATAAAAGAATTCAAATCAGTATATGGCCCCTGAAAAAGAGGTTTAAAACAGTCAATTGGCCATTGCCCTATGACGTCTTTTCGCTCTTTCTTTCATGTGTATTTAAATTTAGTAATCCCAGTGAGCTTTAAACAACAGAGGCCCTAATATGCTCAAGAAAGCAAAACCCTGAAGGATTCTGGTAGTAGTAGTTAAATGACGTCGTCGTGCAAACGGCCTATCAACATTCTAATCGTTCGTTCTTGCGCAATAGACAGTGAATGGAGTACATAAAACATAAATACCATTGTTATTCATTCAGAATATTTGTCCACTTCTGATTGGCTCAGATCCTCTGCCTATTTCTGGCATAACTAGCCTGTTCCAGGCTCCGAGATAGTGGTGAAAAGTCGTTCAGTAAAAAGAAATGCGAAAACCGCGCGGGGGCTGGGGAGAGACGGGGCGGCGGAGCCTGTACGCATTTTTTTAACGGCCTGTTCCGGTATATCAGCTCCTGATATACCCTCTGATTGGTCAATTGTGACAGTTAACATCATCACCTAGTAGCGTGGTCATCAGTTTGTCATCACCGAGATGGCCAACGCGAATCACGCGTGTAATCTTGATGAATCCGCGTTGTCTTGTGCTTTGGACGAGTGTTAACCTGAGATCAGGCGTTATTTTTTTGGCCATGATCTCAGGCTTGACGAGTGTCTGCGACTTGGCTCGCGGTAAAGATGTTTTCGCTATTATGTCCACCGGTTTCGGCAAAAGTTTAATCTTTCATCTATTCCCACGCTTGGCTAAAGCTGTTCTAACCCTAGAGAACTCTACGATGATAGTCGTTTCGCCGCTGATATCTATAATGCGAGACCAAGTGGAACACTGAATTTAAAAAGCTTGGACTTTCGGCCGCAGCTATTGGCATCGGTGAAGAGGGAGAGGAGGACGAGAAGAAAGCGAGAGAAGGAAAGTGCGAAATTGCTTTCGGTAGTCCGGAGTCCTGGCTGATCACAAAGTGGCAATAACAAAACAGTCCAAAGACTGTTAAGCTTCAAAAAGCTATTACCAAGGGAGAAACTACGCGCTCCAGTCAAAAGACTCACACTGTTATAAGAGAAACACTAAGCTGGAGTTTATACTGAGTCAAGTTTAAGCTGCACTTCATTCTTATAATTCTGGATCTGTAAATCACTATCCGTGATAATTTAACATTCTGCAAAGAAAACTGACGAGCTTGGCCCAGCGTGATACAACATTGCAAAAAAAACATTACATTCACGGACAAAAGAAAATCACTTAGTTAGTCAGATCCAGAAGGCACTTTGGAGAAAATTAAAACCCTTATTTAGCCGCAATAAAAAGCTCTACGTTCAGAAGAGGTCAAAGAAAATACTCTCTCCTCAGATAGCCTGAGTATCAGGCGTTTTCTGGGGAAAAAGAGAATCTCCTCTCCCCTAGCCCCTTAGGAAGGCCTGATACTCACGCTATCCTCAGAGGGCAAATCCTGCCGACCAGAAACAAAAGCCACAGGAAATCGATATGTGTGCCATGACCTCTCAGTGTGAAACAAGCCGCTAAAATCACATTTGCTCAGTGAAAATGCACAACCTTCCTGAGCATAACCTACCCAACAGAGGAAAACACTTACCGCCCCCTTTTATTACTATAAAACCTGTAGCACTTTGAATGATCGATTGCGAGATTCGCAGACGCCGTTGACGAATCCGTAGCCTGCGAACAGCAGATGTATTTCTGGTCGTCGCTTCGGCGGGTGAAACAAGAAACTAGAGCCGAAAAAACAGGATGCTCTCACAGGATAACGAATTCGAAGACATAAATTTCCACACATTCGCATTTATCAATAGAGAAAGAAGATCAATAAAGAATAAAAAAAGAAGAGAGTTCGCGTCACGCGAAATGCTCGCGCGAGAAACTTGAGAATGATTGTAGCTAACTGAAGTGTTAACAGTTTTGACAGCCGAATCCAGTCGTGACAAAAATGGGCGGAAGAGGGTCGTTAAAGAAATGCTAACAGGCCCTCTCTCCCATTTTTCTCGCCGCCACCGCCCCCTTTCCCAAGTCGCGTCCGTCTTATTTTCGCTTTGCTCGTTTTAATACGTCCGCACTATGCTATCTGAGAGCCTAGCACAGGCTATGGCATAACCAGCTAGCATCGTCCAAATTTGGAAGACGTTGCGGTATTTGATGAAAATGACATCAAACGGAGCAGGATAACTTAACCGTAGAAAAAGGCATAGCAACGGAGAAGCCCTGGAAAAAGGGTTGCGTTAGTTCAGCTGCTTTAGTACTGAGCTAGAAAAAATGGCGGCAAAAGGTCACTCGTTTTAATTTGCAAAGAAGAATTAGCCAAAATAGACCGAAATATAGCTTAAAAAATATAGCAAGAACAGCAAACAATAATACAACTCGATGGATGACAACTGCTGTTTAAAGAATATCTGCTAGCTGACTCAAGACTCCCTGCAAAAATCCCTTCAAGTCCTCGGTTTGCCCAGTAACAGGCAAATCAAGACGGGAATTTTACATTGATCGAAGTAAACATGTGTTTAAAGAAGATTTAAAGTATGAATTCTCTGGAATGAGTAATATAGAACAATTATTGAAACAGTTGATTATCCTGCTACCTTTTTCAGGAAACTGCCCACCTACCCCTCCCCTAAGCCAGCATTTTGCCCTAAGTGAGAAGTAAGTGTTAATGTTGGCTTAGGGGAGGGGAAGGTGGGCAGTTTCTCGGCTAAGAACGTCGGCGTCGGAGGCTATTGATCAAATATATCGTATCCGTAACAATTTAGTTTTGGTATACTAATGCTTTTCCCCCTGAGGGAAACGTTTTCCCCCGGCTTATAAATTGCGTTGCATTTTTCCCACAGAAAGTTTAGGTTTGCGAAAGGAAAAATCATACCAAGAGTTCAGACAGATTTTATGCACCATTTTATTTTTTTCATAACGATCAAACGTTTTGAAGTCACAAGCGAGGACGTGTAAAAAATGTATGATCCTTTGTCTCTAGATCTACCTCTAACCATTGGGTTTTTCGTTTACTAATACCCCAAAACGAGGATGCTACCATCCGTCAGTCGCCGAGTTTCGATCGTATAGACATAATTTATACCTCGGTATACATCGAAAGGGCACACTTGTTACGCCGCAAAATGTAATAGTCGCCATAAATAGTAGTACTAACGCAAAATGTAATAAAATTTTCAACGCAAAATGTAATAATCGTTCAACGCAAAATGTAATAACTTTTATTATGTAGATACTGATGAAATACCAGGATTTTTCCTTTTACTTAAAAATCATATCTTCATCGCGCGCTGTGAAGATACTATTTTTATCTTTCACGTGTGAGGATATTGATGTCGCCATGGTTACTAACATTAATTTTGACTTTTTTGAACATAGACTGCAAAACAGGCCACGCTTTACCGATTGCTGTACTGATTTTGAGGAAAAAAAACGGACACTGTTTTGCAGTCTATTTGGAACAGAAAATAGATAGTATTATTGTCCTTATTTCTCTTCCAGCTTTATATCCGAGTTTCATAACATTTTTGTGGCAGGCATTTTGCGATGGTCACCACTTTAATTGCACTATTTTGCTGTTTCGAAAATGAATAAAAAAAGTTGTGTTTTATGTAGGAACTTCATCAATATCTATAAAATAAACAGAACATTACATGGCCGCTTGGGGATACGAATTTTATCTTCGAGTGCTGAAACGTAAAATGTAATACGTATACTGTTCCCAAATGTCATGCATGATTTCGAAATCAGTGTTGTGGCTCAGTAATCTCTAGCGGATCCAGATCTTCATTTAAATAGTAAGTTATTATTATTATTATCATTAATATTAATATTATCTTTAATATTTTAAATGAAATAACAGTTGAAATAAGGAGATGCAATAATCTATAGCGAACCGAATCGTACATTTGTTATAATTTACGCTTTTAAACGTAATACAGGTCCCAACACAGTCCTGAGCATACGTAGATGCTTCTGTTAAATATTGCACATTTTCTGTTAGGTGTCTAAAGCCAAAAAAGGCCACAGTTAGGTTGAAAACTGGGGAAATGCGCGTAGAGATGAAATGGGTAATTTCTCAGGGTGATGCACACTCTACGTGAAAAGTACTTGACTTCATTTAAAAAATTATTTTTATTTAAAGAGTATCCCTCCGACTGCTCAAACCAATAAAACGTACTACACAATACAATTTGTGCGTTCCCGGAAAAACTCAATATTTTTGCAGTGGCGGATCCAGACCTTCAGATAAGGAGGGTGGAGGGGTTGCGGTGCGGTGCGGGTGGCGGTCATCCAGACCTTCAGATAAGGAGGGGGGAGGGGTTGCGGTGCGGTGCGGGTGGCGGTCATCCAGACTTTGAGACAAGACGGGGGAGACCGGTCTCAAAAAATTTTTTTCGGCCATTCGGGCCTCAGTTTGGTCTAAAAATAGGGGGGGGGGGAGGGGGGGGGAGGGGGGGGGGTCTTCCTTGAATCCCTACACTATTTTTGTGCCATCTCTCTCAGCTCTACTCCTAAAAAAATGCGTTGCTGGGCGAACTAAACATTTTTTGCGCTGTCTGCTTTAGGCAAACGACAACTGCTTTGCCAGACTAACTGATTTGACTCTATAAAGCTTGGGAACTTCAAACTTTAAGAAAGTTTGACTTGAAAAAGGAGCATTAAGAACACATTCGAAGCCTCGATTAAGTGAAAAATTAGGAAAGGTTATCTTCGGCCAAAGTTATCTGGTTCTCGTGAAAAAAAAAAAAACGTGACATATAACTTTTATTACATGATTTTTCACTATTAGGCCCGTTACCTCCTTGCCGATTGAAATTCGATTTACGTACTCGGGCGCTATGCACGATTTTTTACACATGTATAAGATGCGTGTTACTGCCTTGTCGAACTCAATTCATATATTTTAAATGCATTTGATTAAGGCGCTATTTTTAAATATTTATCCCTTGTTTTCAAAAACAGCTAACAGTCGCGCTACATGAACAGTGTGGTAAAGTAGAGCCAGATTAGCACAAGTCTAGCTCTCTTACAGCCGTCTTTGTCTCGTCATTATAATGTTAATACTTATAATAATAATTATAACTTATAGTTTAAATGAAGATCTGGATCCGCTTCTGATTACTGAGCCACAAGGCTGATTTCGAAATGTCATGCATGACATTCGGAAATTATTACGTTTTACGTTTTCACATTATGCGTGAGAAAAGTTGTTACATTTTGAGTTGAGAATTTTATTACATTTTGCGTCAATGGCCGTTTTTATACTAAGAACGCATTATCCGTCTGGACGAACTTGGGCAAACATTTTGTAGTTCGTATGGTTATGCGGCTCTAGTATAAAGACGGGCATAAGAAGCATATGTGCGTCCAGACGAACTACCTTTCGTAGCGCGTCGTTCAAGACGTACTTCGAAGGAAAGTTCGTCCAGACGCATAATGCGTCTTGTGCTCGTCTTTATACCTGAGACGCATATCCAGGCGAACTACAAATGTTTGCCTAAGTTGGTCCCGACGGATAATGCGTCCTAAATATAAAAAATGGCCATAGACGCATTATCTGCCTTGACGGATAATGCGTCCTCTAGTATAAAAACGGGCAATGTTATGAACATTTTGCGTTAGTATTTCATTTTGCGACGATTCTTATTACATTTTGCGTCCGTGTTACTATTTGCGGCGATTACTACATTTTGCGGCGTACCACACGTTCAATGCAAATACAATTAGGGCACTACTAGAAAACGGCGAATCCAGGTGTTCAGTTAAAATATATTGAAAAATATTCAATGTTTCCAAAAAATGGGCGATATAATCATAATAAAAAATGAGTGACTGAACCCGTGTGCATGGATCAATAAGACGAGAAGGGTAAAAAACGATAATTCGAAAACTTAAGGGAATAAAATGAGAAAAGATGCGTAGTTAATTTTAATTTATTTCCTAAAACGAGATAGAAAATGCATAAATTGAGTGGCCGCGGTGGTTCCCTCTGTTGATTCAGTGATCGGCTGAGTTGAAAAATGTCGTCATAAAGTTCCCTGATCAAACTTTATCACTCATTTTGGTTTAACATTTTTAGAGTAGTTGACAGTTAGATGACTTTACTGTGGCAGCTATAATTAAAAACACATGATTTGTTTACTGGGAAACACTAAAGTGGAAAAAACTGCACTAACACAGGATCAGATCAAACTGAAGTGGCTGTTCTTCCAAAGAAGGGAAGAGCAAGAATCATTGGTTTATCTTCGTCATTAACAATAATTCAGAGAAACTGCAGCTGCTTCAGGAAGACTCCCGTATAGCCGCCACCCATTCTAATTTCAATTTACAAAATTAATACAACCAACAACATGTTGAATGCTGCCTCCATGGAAAACGAGACGCAAAGCCTGATCCAACTCAACTATATTTTTACCGTTGGCAACATCATTATCAACAGCATCGCTTGTCCCTTCACTGTTCTGTTAAATGTGTTGGTCATCATGGCGGTAAAGAAGCGACCAAGCCTACAGAGCAACTCAAACATCCTGCTTGCCTGTTTAGCGATAACTGATCTTTTAACTGGTCTCGTGGCTCAACCATCGTTTGTTATTTGGAAAACCTTTTATGTTCTTAAAAACGCCCCTGACATTGCTGCCGTAGATGCAGCCAAAGAGATTCACAACTATTTTTTACGCGTTCTTACTATTAGTTCATCACTTCAATTGATTTTATTAACTTACTCGTACATAGTTAGAAAGCGAAATTTTAAGGCATCGGTTCTTGTGATTTGGTCCTTTTCTTTTATGACTGGAGTATTACGTTTTGTCAAAAAGGCCATTTTCAAAGATATAATGAAACTTTTGAATTTTTTTACGATGCATTCTAGTGTTATTTTTATTATAATAGCTTACACTATTTTGTATCGTGAAACTCTTCGTCACCGAAGGAGGATCATAAAAGAACAGCTTTCACAAGCGGAAATTGAAAGATTCGTTAAAGAAAACAAAGCACTGAAGACAACTGTACTTGTGGTAGGCGCAATCATCTTGTGTTTTCTACCAATGAGCATATTTCAGCTCTTGACCACAGTATTTCGAAAGCGAAATCAAGTCCCTCTCTTTGCTTCTGACAAACAAATGGAAATTCTTGTTATCATGGTCCGCACTCTTAGCATGTTAAACTCTTTTGTAAATCCACTGATTTATTGTATGCGTCAGAAAGAAATGAGAAAGTTTGTATTTAGTTTAAGGCCATCCAACATCATTAACCCTGTAAACTAAGGACTGGGCCAAACAAACGTCGAATTTTTCATGAGTCGAACCAAACTTAGTGAATTAAGTTCATGAAAAGTTCGACGTCTGGCTCAGTTATTAAAATTCGTCTGAATGGGATCCAGGACAAACGTCGATCTTCACATGCGACGAACTAAACTAATAAATTAAAAATTTGTGTGAAGATGTATATTTAGCCTCGTTCGTGAGAATATTTATCAAAATTGATTTTTTTTTTGTTCGATTCAGTTGATTGGTTCTACGGGTCCTAAATTCGACGTCTGACCCAACAGACGATGTTAACTTAATTTACGTTGACCCAAATTAGGGTGTGGTTAAGGTATCGGTTCTTGCAATTTGGTTCTTTTCCTTTACAATTGGAGTATTCAGGTTCGTAAAATCCGACATTTCAAGATATGCAATGGAAACTTTGCATTTCTTTGCACTGTCTTTCAGTATTATTTTTGTTGTAGTAACTTACATTATTTTGTATCGTGAAACCCTTCGCCATCGAAAAAGGATCAGACGGCTCAATAGCTTCCACAAACTGAAATTGAAAGATTCGTAAAAGAAAACAAAGCGCTGAAGACAACTATACTTGTGGTTGGTGCCATCGTGTTATGGTTTCTGCCCATGACTGTTTATCAGCTCTTAACAACAGTATTATCCAGCAAAATCAAGTCCTCTCTTTTGCTTCTGGAGAAATGAAGGAAATTCTTAGTATCGTGATTCGAACTCCTGGCATGTTAAACTCTCTTGTAAATCCACTTGTTTACTGTATGCACCAGAAAGAAATGAGAAAGTTTGTATTCAGTTTGCAGTTTTCCCACGCCATTAAAATAGTATGTCTGTGTGTAAATTGATGTAGATGTGGAACTGTGAAAAATAAATATTAAAGTTTGCTTAGTCTGCGAGCAGAGGTTTTGGCATATTAAACCCCTTCGACGTTCAGAAATTATATTGAACCATTCTGGTTACCGCCACAATGAAAATGATCTCTCAGAGCAATTTGTCAATGACATATTCCATTTTCCCTAAATGTGACGTATCCTCGGCTCGGAGACCCAGGGGAAGATACGATGGATCTTCCCTTAAAGACAGAAATACTGACCCTAGAAATCCGTAACCTGTAAATTGATTCTACTGAAGAAACCTACAACTTGGCAAAGTGGTGTAGTGCAGGATTTGATGATGTATATACCAGGAGCCGATTTCGGCTTCTGTGTATACGTAGAGTGGAACAATACTTGTACTAACTGTGATCGACCTTCATGCATAGTGTTTTATTTTTTGCTGTAAACATGCGACTTTTCGTTTGCTGTGAGAGTTTTTTCCTCCAAAGGTGAACAAATGCAGAAGGCTCCTAAAGTTGAGGAGCGATTTGAAGATTTCTTTTTAGTGGCTTACAGTTTATTAGTTTAAATTTAATTGTTTTTATTATAAGTATTAAAACGGAGGTATCGCTTTTAGCCCAGCTGGCTAAATCTATTTTAAACATTAAACAGCTATAGACAGTTCGTCCTCACAGAGTAACCGACCTGGTCTGTTCGGACAGGTTTGTGTCCTTCAGCCGGCTATTTCAAATGCCCTTAATGGCGATTGTCGCAATCTGTTCAATTCATCTTTTGTCAAACGCAGGGGAATTATCGTGGAGTCGAAATTTTACAGACCCCAAACAAGTTTAGACTGAAAAACAGAGAGAAAATTTTGATCATGTGTTAACATCCTCCATGAAAGGGTGTCATATTAGCGCAGTCGTGCAGTGACAGAAAAGAAAATATACCAAGAAAGTGCGATACACGCACTCAGGGTTTTCGTTTTTCTTTTTAATTTGTTTAAACGTTACTAAAACTGTATCGGTTTGATTATTTTCTCTATTTACATATGTCATAATTGTTCCATTTCTCATAAAATAAAAGAATTCAAATCAGTATATGGCCCCTGAAAAAGTCAGGTTTAAAACAGTCAATTGGCCATTTGCCCTATGACGTCTTTTCGCTCTTTCTTTCATGTGTATTTAAATTTAGTAATCCCAGTGAGCTTTAAACAACAGAGGCCCTAATATGCTCAAAAAAGTAAAACCCTGAAAGATTCTGGTAGTAGTAGTTAAATGACGTCGTCGTGCAAACGGCCTATCAACATTCTAATCGTTCGTTCTTGCGCAATAGACAGTGAATGGAGTACATAAAACATAAATACCATTGTTATTCATTCAGAATATTTCTCCACTTCTGATTGGCTCAGATCGTCTGCCTTTTCTGGCATAACCAGCTAGCATCGTCCAAATTTGGAAGACGCTGCGGTACTTGATGAAAATGACATCAAACGGAGCAGGATAACTTAACCGCAGAAAAAGGCATAGCAACGGAGAAGCCCTGGAAAAAGGGTTGCGTTAATTCAGCTGCTTTAGTACTGAGCTAGAAAAAATGGCGGGAAAAGGTCACTCGTTTTAATTTGCAAAGAAGAATTAGCCAAAATAGACCGAACTACTGCTTAAAAAATATAGCAAGAACAGCAAACAATAATACAAATCGATGGATGACAACTGCTGTTTAAAGAATATCTGCTAGCTGACTCAAGACTCCCTGCAAAAATCCCTTCAAGTCCTCGGTTTGCCCAGTAACAGGCAAATCAAGACGGGAATTTTACATTGATCGAAGTAAACATGTGTTTAAAGAAGATTTAAAGTATGAATTCTCTGGAATGAGTAATATAGAACAATTATTGAATCTTTTGATTATCCTACCTTTTTCAGGAAACTGCCCACCTACCCCTCCCCTAAGCCAGCATTTTGCCCTAAGTGAGAAGTAAGTGTTAATGTTGGCTTAGGGGAGGGGAAGGTGGGCAGTTTCCTGGCTAAGAACGTCGGCGTTGGAGGCTATTGATCAAATATATCGTATCCGTAACAATTTAGTTTTGGTATACTAATGCTTTTCCCCCTGAGGGAAACGTTTTCCCCCGGCTTATAAATTGCGTTGCATTTTTCCCACAGAAAGTTTAGGTTTGCGAAAGGAAAAATCATACCAAGAGTTCAGACAGATTTTATGCACCATTTTATTTTTTTTATAACGATCAAACGTTTTGAAGTCACAAGCGAGGACGTGTAAAAAATGTATGATCCTTTGTCTCTAGATCTACCTCTAACCATTGGGTTTTTCGTTTACTAATACCCCAAAACGAGGATGCTACCATCCGTCAGTCGCCGAGTTTCGATCGTATAGACATAATTTATACCCCGGTATACATCGAAAGGGCACACTTGTTACGCCGCAAAATGTAATAGTCGCCACAAATAGTAATACTAACGCAAAATGTAATAAAATTTTCAACGCAAAATGTAATAATCTTTCAACGCAAAATGTAATAACTTTTATTATGTAGATACTGATGAAATACCAGGATTTTTCCTTTTACTTAAAAATCATATCTTCATCGCGCGCTGTGAAGATACTATTTTTATCTTTTACGTGTGAGGATATTGATGTCGCCATGGTTACTAACATTAATTTTGACTTTTTTGAACATAGACTGCAAAACAGGCCACGCTTTACCGATTGCTGTACTGATTTTGAGGAAAAAAAACGGACACTGTTTTGCAGTCTATTTGGAACAGAAAATAGATAGTATTATTGTCCTTATTTCTCTTCCAGCTTTATATCCGAGTTTCATAACATTTTTGTGGCAGGCATTTTGCGATGGTCACCACTTTAATTGCACTATTTTGCTGTTTTGAAAATGAATAAAAAAAGTTGTGTTTTATGTAGGAACTTCATCAATATCTATAAAATAAACAGAACATTACATGGCCGCGTGGGGATACGAATCTTATCTTCGAGTGCTGAAATCAGTGTTGTGGCTCAGTAATCTCTAGCGGATCCAGATCTTCATTTAAATAGTAAGTTATTATTATTATTATTATCATTAATGTTAATATTATCTTTAATATTTTAAATGAAATAACAGTTGAAATAAGGAGATGCAATAATCTATAGCGAACCGAATCGCACATTTGTTATAATTTACGCTTTTAAACGTAATACAGGTCCCAACACAGTCCTGAGCATACGTAGATGCTTCTGTTAAATATTGCACATTTTCTGTTTGGTGTCTAAAGCCAAAAAAGGCCACAGTTAGGTTGAAAACTGGGGAAATGCGCGTAGAGATGAAATGGGTAATTTCTCAGGGTGATGCACACTCTACGTGAAAAGTACTTGACTTCATTTAAAAAAATTATTTTTATTTAAAGAGTATCCCTCCGACTGCCCAAACCAATAAAACGTACTACACAATACAATTTGTGCGTTCCCGGAAAAACTCAATATTTTTGCAGTGGCGGATCCAGACCTTCAGATAAGGTGGGGGGAGGGGTTGCGGTGCGGTGCAGGTGGCGGTTATCCAGACCTTCAGATAAGGAAGGGGGAGGGGTTGCGGTGCGGTGCAGGTGGCGGTCATCCAGACCTTCGGATAAGGAGGGGGAGGGGTTGCGGTGCGGTGCAGGTGGCGGTCATCCAGACCTTCAGATAAGGAGGGGGAGGGGTTGCGGTGCGGTGCAGGTGGCGGTCATCCAGATCTTCAGATAAGGTGGGGGGAGGGGTTGCGGTGCAGTGCGGGTGGCGGTCATCCAGACCTTCAGATAAGGTGGGGGGAGGGGTTGCGGTGCGGTGCGGGTGGCGGTCATCCAGACCTTCAGATAAGGAGGGGGAGGGGTTGCGGTGCGGTGCAAGTGGCGGTCATCCAGACCTTGAGATAAGGAGGGGGGAGGGGTTGCGGTGCGGTGCAAGTGGCGGTCATCCAGACCTTTAGATAAGGAGTGGGGAGGGGTTGCGGTGCGGTGCGGATGGTGGTCATCCAGACCTTGAGATAAGGAGGGGGGAGGGGTTACGGTGCGGTGCGGGTGGTGGTCATCCAGACCTTGAGAGAAGGAGGGTTAGGGGTTGCGGTGCGGTGCGGGTGGTGGTCATCCAGACCTTAAGATAAGGAGGGGGGAGGGGTTGCGGTGCGGTGCGGGTGGTGGTCATCCAGACCTTGAGATAAGGAGGGGGGAGGGGTTGCGGTGCGGTGCAAGTGGCGGTCATCCAGACCTTTAGATAAGGAGTGGGGAGGGGTTGCGGTGCGGTGCGGATGGTGGTCATCCAGACCTTGAGATAAGGAGGGGGGAGGGGTTACGGTGCGGTGCGGGTGGTGGTCATCCAGACCTTGAGAGAAGGAGGGTTAGGGGTTGCGGTGCGGTGCGGGTGGTGGTCATCCAGACCTTAAGATAAGGAGGGGGGAGGGGTTGCGGTGCGGTGCGGGTGGTGGTCATCCAGACCTTGAGATAAGGAGGGGGGAGGGGTTGCGGTGCGGTGCGGGTGGTGGTCATCCAGACCTTGAGATAAGGAGGGGGAAGGGGTTGCGGTGCGGTGCAGGTGGCGGTCATCCAGACCTTGAGATAAGGAGTGGGAAGGGGTTGCGGTGCGGTGCAGGTGGCGGTCATCCAGAATTTGAGACAAGACGGGGGAGACCGGTCTCAAAAAATTTTTTTCGGCCATTCGGGCCTCAGTTTGGTCTCAAAATAGAGGTGGGGGGGGGGGGGGGTGGGGGGCTCCCTTGAATCCCTACACTAGTTTTTTGCTATCTCTCTCAGCTCTACTCCTAAAAAAATGCGTTGCTGGGCGAACTAAACATTTTTTGCGCTGTCTGCTTTAGGCAAACGACAACTGCTTTGCCAGACTAACTGATTTGACTCTATAAAGCTTGGGAACTTCAAAATTTAAGAAAGTTTGACTTGAAAAAGGAGCATTAAGAACACTTTCAGAGCCTCGATTAAGTGAAAAATTAGGAAAAGTTATCTTCGGCCAAAGTTATCTGGTTCTCGTGAAAAAAAAAAAAACGTGACATATAACTTTTATTACATGATTTTTCACTATTAGGCCCGTTACCTCCTTGCCGATTGAAATTCGATTTACGTACTCGGGCGCTATGCACGATTTTTTACACATGTATAAGATGCGTGTTACTGCCTTGTCGAACTCAATTCATATATTTTAAATGCATTTGATTAAGGCGCTATTTTTAAATATTTATCCCTTGTTTTCAAAAACAGCTAACAGTCGCGCTACATGAACAGTGTGGTAAAGTAGAGCCAGATTAGCACAAGTCTAGCTCTCTTACAGCCGTCTTTGTCTCGTCATTATAATGTTAATACTTATAATAATAATTATAACTTATAGTTTAAATGAAGATCTGGATCCGCTTCTGATTACTGAGCCACAAGGCTGATTTCGAAATGTCATGCATGACATTCGGAAATTATTACGTTTTACGTTTTCACATTATGCGTTAGAAAAGTTGTTACATTTTGAGTTGAGAATTTTATTACATTTTGCGTCAATGGCCGTTTTTATACTAAGAACGCATTATCCGTCTGGACGAACTTGGGCAAACATTTTGTAGTTCGTATGGTTATGCGGCTCTAGTATAAAGACGGGCATAAGAAGCATATGTGCGTCCAGACGAACTACCTTTCGTAGCGCGTCGTTCAAGACGTACATCGAAGGAAAGTTCGTCCAGACGCATAATGCGTCTTGTGCTCGTCTTTGTACCTGAGACGCATATCCAGGCGAACTACAAATGTTTGCCTAAGTTGGTCCCGACGGATAATGCGTCCTAAATATAAAAAATGGCCATAGACGCATTATCTGCCTTGACGGATAATGCGTCCTCTAGTATAAAAACGGGCAATGTTATAACATTTTGCGTTAGTATTTCATTTTGCGACGATTCTTATTACATTTTGCGTCCGTGTTACTATTTGCGGCGATTACTACATTTTGCGGCGTACCACACGTTTAATGCAAATACAATTAGGGCACTACTAGAAAACGGCGAATCCAGGTGTTCAGTTAAAATATATTGAAAAATATTCAATGTTTCCAAAAAATGGGCGATATAATCATAATAAAAAATGAGTGACTGAACCCGTATGCATGGATCAATAAGACGAGAAAGGTAAAAAACGATAATTCGAAAACTTAAGGGAATAAAATGAGAAAAGATGCGTAGTTAATATTAATTTATTTCCTAAAACGAGATAGGAAATGCATAAATTGAGTGGCCGCGGTGGTTCCCTCTGTTGATTCAGTGATCGGCTGAGTTGAAAAATGTCGTCATAAAGTTCCCTGATCAAACTTTATCACTCATTTTGGTTTAACATTTTTAGAGTAGTTGACAGTTAGATGACTTTACTGTGGCAGCTATAATTAAAAACACATGATTTGTTTACTGGGAAACACTAAAGTGGAAAAAACTGCACTAACATAGGATCAGATCAAACTGAAGTGGCTGTTCTTCCAAAGAAGGGAAGAGCAAGAATCATTGGTTTATCTTCGTCATTAACAATAATTCAGAGAAACTGCAGCTGCTTCAGGAAGACTCCCGTATAGCCGCCACCCATTCTAATTTCAATTTACAAAATTAATACAACCAACAACATGTTGAATGCTGCTTCCATGGAAAACGAGACGCAAAGCCTGATCCAACTCAACTATATTTTTACCGTTGGCAACATCATTATCAACGGCATCGCTTGTCCCTTCACTGTTCTGTTAAATGTGTTGGTCATCATGGCGGTAAAGAAGCGACCAAGCCTACAGAGCAACTCAAACATCCTGCTTGCCTGTTTAGCGGTAACTGATCTTTTAACTGGTCTCGTGGCTCAACCATCGTTTGTTATTTGGAAAACCTTTTATGTTCTTAAAAACGCCCCTGACATTGCTGCCGTAGATGCAGCCAAAGAGATTCACAACTATTTTTTACGCGTTCTTACTATTAGTTCATCACTTCAATTGATTTTATTAACTTGCGAGAGGTTGTTAGCTGTTAAATATACAAACCATTACTCGTACATAGTTAGAAAGCGAAATTTTAAGGCATCGGTTCTTGTAATTTGGTCCTTTTCTTTTATGACTGGAGTATTAAGTTTTGTCAAAAAGGCCATTTTCAAAGATATAACGAAACTTTTGAATTTTTTTACGATGTATTCTAGTGTTATTTTTATTATAATAGCTTACACTATTTTGTATCGTGAAACTCTTCGCCACCGAAGGAGGATCATAAAACAACAGCTTTCACAAGCGGAAATTGAAAGATTCGTTAAAGAAAACAAAGCACTGAAGACAACTGTACTTGTGGTAGGCGCAATCATCTTGTGTTTTCTACCAATGAGCATATTTCAGCTCTTGACCACAGTATTTCGAAAGCGAAATCAAGTCCCTCTCTTTGGTTCTGACAAACAAATGGAAATTCTTGTTATCATGGTCCGCACTCTTAGCATGTTAAACTCTTTTGTATATCCACTGATTTACTGTATGCGTCAGAAAGAAATGAGAAAGTTTGTATTTAGTTTAAGGCCATCCAACATCATTAACCCTGTAAACTAAGGACTAGGCCAAACAAACGTCGAATTTTTCATGAGTCGAACCAAACTTAGTGAATTAAGTTCATGAAAAGTTCGACGTCTGGCTCAGTTATTAAAATTCGTCTGAATGGGATCCAGGACAAACGTCGATCTTCACATGCGACGAACTAAACTAATAAATTAAAAATTTGTGTGAAGATGTATATTTAGCCTCGTTCGTGAGAATATTTATCAAAATTGATTTTTTTTTTGTTCGATTCAGTTGATTAGTTCTACGGGTCCTAAATTCGACGTCTGACCCAACAGACGATGTTAACTTAATTTAGGTCGACCCAAATTAGGGTGTGGTTAAGGTATCGGTTCTTGCAATTTGGTCCTTTTCCTTTACAATTGGAGTATTAAGGTTCGTAAAATCCTACATTTCAAGATATGCAATGGAAACTTTGCATTTCTTTGCACTGTCTTTCAGTATTATTTTTGTTGTAGTAACTTACATTATTTTGTATCGTGAAACCCTTCGCCATCGCAAAAGGATCAGACGGCTCAATAGCTTCCACAAACTGAAATTGAAAGATTCGTAAAAGAAAACAAAGCGCTGAAGACAACTATACTTGTGGTTGGTGCCATCGTGTTATGGTTTCTGCCCATGACTGTTTATCAGCTCTTAACAACAGTATTATCCAGCAAAATCAAGTCCTCTCTTTTGCTTCTGGAGAAATGAAGGAAATTCTTAGTATCGTGATTGGAACTCCTGGCATGTTAAACTCTCTTGTAA
Organism: Porites divaricata; assembly: GCA_038088405.1. NCBI lineage: Eukaryota > Metazoa > Cnidaria > Anthozoa > Scleractinia > Poritidae > Porites > Porites divaricata. The sequence goes on along the minus strand of JBBMOI010000026.1, from coordinate 195,067 downwards.
ATCCACTGATTTACTGTATGCACCAGAAAGAAATGAGAAAGTTTGTATTCAGTTTGCGGTTTTCCCACGCCATTGAAATAGTATGTCTGTGTGTAAATTGATGTAGATGTGGAACTGTGAAAAATAAATATTAAAGTTTGCTTAGTCTGCGAGCAGAGGTTTTGGCATATTAAACCCCTTCGACGTTCAGAAATTATATTGAACCATTCTGGTTACCGCCACAATGAAAACGATCTCTCAGAGCAATTTGTAAATGACATATTCCAGTTTCCCTAAATGTGACGTATCCTCGGCTCGGAGACCCAGGGGAAGATACGATGGATCTTCCCTTAAAGACAGAAATACTGACCCTAGAAATCCGTAACCTGTAAATTGACGCTACTGAAGAAACCTACAACTTGGCAAAGTGGTGTAGTGCAGGATTTGATGATGTATATACCAGGAGCCGATTTCGGCTTCTGTGTATACGTAGAGTGGAAGAATACTTGTATTAACTGTGATCGACCTTCATGCATAGTGTTTTTTTTTTTTGCTGTAAACATGCGACTTTTCGTTTGCTGTGAGAGTTTTTTCCCTCAAAGGCAAACAGATGCAGAAGGCTCCTAAAGTTGAGGAGCGATTTGAAGATTTCTTTTTAGTGGCTTACAGTTTATTAGTTTAAATTTAATTGTTTTTATTTTAAGTATTAAAACGGAGGTATCGCTTTTAGCCCAGCTGGCTAAATCTATTTTAAACATTAAACAGCTATAGACAGTTCGTCCTTACAGAGTAACAGACCAGTCGACTATTTCAAATGCTCTTAATGGCAATTGTCGCAATCTGTTCAATTTATCTTTTGTCAAACGCAGGAGAATTATCGTGGAATCGAAATTTTACAGACCCCAAACAAGTTTAGACTGAAAAACAGAGAGAAAATTTTGATCATGTGTTAACATCCTCCATGAAAGGGTCTCATATTAGCGCAGTCGTGCAGTGACAGAAAAGAAAATATACCCAGAAAGTGCGATACACGCATTCAGAGTTTTCGTTTTTCTTTTTAATTTGTTTAAACGTTACTAAAATTGTATCGGTTTGATTATTTTCTCTATTTACATATGTCATAATTGTTCCATTTCTCATAAAATAAAAGAATTCAAATCAGTATATGGCCCCTGAAAAAGAGGTTTAAAACAGTCAATTGGCCATTTGCCCTATGACGTCTTTTCGTTCTTTCTTTCATGTGTATCTAAATTTAGTAATCCCAGTGAGCTTTAAATAACAGAGGCCCTAATATGCTCAAGAAAGTAAAACCCTGAAGGATTCTGGTAGTAGTAGTTAAATGACGTCGTCGTGCAAACGGCCTATCAACATTCTAATCGTTCGTTCTTGCGCAATAGACAGTGAATGGAGTACATAAAACATAAATACCATTTTTATTCATTCAGAATATTTGTCCACTTCTGATTGGCTCAGATCCTCTGCCTATTTCTGGCATAACTAGCCTGTTCCAGGCTCCGAGATAGTGGTGAAAAGTCGTTCAGTAAAAAGAAATGCGAAAAACGCGCGGGGGCTGGGGAGAGACGGGGCGGCGGAGCCTGTACGCATTTTTTTAACGGCCTGTTCCGGTATATCAGCTCCTGATATACCCTCTGATTGGTCAATTGTGACAGTTAACATCATCACCTAGTAGCGTGGTCATCAGTTTGTCATCACCGAGATGGCCAACGCGAATCACGCGTGTAATCTTGATGAATCCGCGTTGTCTTGTGCTTTGGACGAGTGTTAACCTGAGATCAGGCGTTATTTTTTTGGCCATGATCTCAGGCTTGACGAGTGTCTGCGACTTGGCTGGCGGTAAAGATGTTTTCGCTATTATGCCCACCGGTTTCGGCAAAAGTTTAATCTTTCATCTATTCCCACGCTTGGCTAAAGCTGCTCTAACCCTAGAGAACTCTACGATGATAGTCGTTTCGCCGCTGATATCTATAATGCGAGACCAAGTGGAACACTGAATTTAAAAAGCTTGGACTTTCGGCCGCAGCTATTGGCATCTGTGAAGAGGGAGAGGAGGACGAGAAGAAAGCGAGAGAAGGAAAGTGCGAAATTGCTTTCGGTAGTCCGGAGTCCTGGCTAATCACAAAGTGGCAATAACAAAACAGTCCAAAGACTGTTAAGCTTCAAAAAGCTATTACCAAGGGAGAAACTACGCGCTCCAGTCAAAAGACTCACACTGTTATAAGAGAAACACTAAGCTGGAGTTTATATTGAGTCAAGTTTAAGCTGCACTTCATTCTTATAATTCTGGATCTGTAAATCACTATCCGTGATAATTTAACATTCTGCAAAGAAAACTGACGAGCTTGGCCCAGCGTGATACAACATTGCAAAAAAAACATTACATTCACGGACTAAAGAAAATCACTTAGTTAGTCAGATCCAGAAGGCACTTTGGAGAAAATTAAAACCCTTATTTAGCCGCAATAAAAAGCTCTACGTTCAGAAGAGGTCAAAGAAAATACTCTCTCCTCAGATAGCCTAAGTATCGGGCGTTTTCTGGGGAAAAAGAGAATCTCCTCTCCCCTAGCCCCTTAGGAAGGCCTTATACTCACGCTATCCTCAGAGGGCAAATCCTGCCGACCAGAAACAAAAGCCACAGGAAATCGATATGTGTGCCATGACCTCTCAGTGTGAAACAAGCCGCTAAAATCACATTTGCTCAGTGAAAATGCACAACCTTCCTGAGCATAACCTACCCAACAGAGGAAAACACTTACCGCCCCCTTTTATTACTATAAAACCTGTAGCACTTTGAATGATCGATTGCGAGATTCGCAGACGCCGTTGACGAATCCGTAGCCTGCGAACAGCAGATGTATTTCTGGTCGTCGCTTCGGCGGGTGAAACAAGAAACTAGAGCCGAAAAAACAGGATGCTCTCACAGGATAACGAATTCGAAGACATAAATTTCCACACATTCGCATTTATCAATAGAGAAAGAAGATCAATAAAGAATTAAAAAAGAAGAGAGTTCGCGTCACGCGAAATGCTCGCGCGAGAAACTTGAGAATGATTGTAGCTAACTGAAGTGTTAACAGTTTTGACAGCCGAATCCAGTCGTGACAAAAATGGGCGGAAGAGGGTCGTTAAAGAAATGCTAACAGGCCCTCTCTCCCATTTTTCTCGCCGCCACCGCCCCCTTTCCCAAGTCTTATTTTCGCTTTGCTCGTTTTAATACGTCCGCACTATGCTATCTGAGAGCCTGGCACAGGCTATGGCATAACCAGCTAGCATCGTCCAAATTTGGAAGACGTTGCGGTATTTGATGAAAATGACATCAAACGGAGCAGGATAACTTAACCGTAGAAAAAGGCATAGCAACGGAGAAGCCCTGGAAAAAGGGTTGCGTTAGTTCAGCTGCTTTAGTACTGAGCTAGAAAAAATGGCGGCAAAAGGTCACTCGTTTTAATTTGCAAAGAAGAATTAGCCAAAATAGACCGAACTACTGCTTAAAAAATATAGCAAGAACAGCAAACAATAATACAACTCGATGGATGACAACTGCTGTTTAAAGAATATCTGCTAGCTGACTCAAGACTCCCTGCAAAAATCCCTTCAAGTCCTCGGTTTGCCCAGTAACAGGTAAATCAAGACGGGAATTTTACATTGATCGACGTAAGCATGTGTTTAAAGTAGATTTAAAGTATGAATTCTCTGGAATGAGTAATAGAACAATTATTGAATCAGTTGATTATCCTACCTTTTTCAGGAAACTGCCCACCTACCCCTCCCCTAAGCCAGCATTTTGCCCTAAGTGAGAAGTAAGTGTTAATGTTGGCTTAGGGGAGGGGAAGGTGGGCAGTTTCCCGGCTAAGAACGTCGGCGTGGGAGGCTATTGATCAAATATATCGTATCCGTAACAATTTAGTTTTGGTATACTAATGCTTTTCCCCCTGAGGGAAACGTTTTCCCCCGGCTTATAAATTGCGTTGCATTTTTCCCACAGAAAGTTTTTGTTTGCGAAAGGAAAAATCATACCAAGAGTTCAGACAGATTTTATGCACAATTTTATTTTTTTTTATAAGGATCAAACGCCTTGAAGTCACAAGCGAGGACGTGTAAAGAATGTGTGATCCTTTGTCTCTAGATCTACCTCTAACCATTGGGTTTTTCGTTTACTAATACCCCAAAACGAGGATGCTACCATCCGTCAGTCGCCGAGTTTCGATCGTATAGACATAATTTATACCCCGGTATACATCGAAAGGGCACACTTGTTACGCCGCAAAATGTAATAGTCGCCACAAATAGTAATACTAACGCAAAATGTAATAAAATTTTCAACGCAAAATGTAATAATCTTTCAACGCAAAATGTAATAACTTTTATTATATAGATACTGATGAAATACCAGGATTTTTCCTTTTACTAAAAAATCATATCTTCATCGCGCGCTGTGAAGATACTATTTTTATCTTTCACGTGTGAGGATATTGATGTCGCCATGGTTACTAACATTAATTTTGACTTTTTTGAACATAGACTGCAAAAAAGGCCACGCTTTACCGATTTCTGTACTGATTTTGAGGAAAAAAAACGGACACTGTTTTGCAGTCTATTTGGAACAGAAAATATATAGAGGATATTACACGGTGGCGCGAAGATATGAATTTTATTTTCGAGTGGCAAAACAATATTTTACTCACTCGCTGCGCTCGTTCGTAAAATATTGTTTTTGCCACGAGAAAATAAAATTAATATCTTCAAGCCGCCGTGTAATGTTCTTTTTATTATATAGACAAAAAGACATTGATAAAGTAATAAAGTAATAGAGGGAAATGACCGAAATTACGTCATCGATAAACTCACTAGTGAGATTATGGAAAATAAACCACTCGGGTCCCGGATGTAGCGTTTATGAATTTTACGAGTGGTATATTTCCCAGTAAAACACTCGTGTCTATATAATAAATAGTATTATTGTCCTTATTTCTCTTCCAGCTTTATATCCGAGTTTCATAACATTTTTGTGGCAGGCATTTTGCGATGGTCACCACTTTAATGCACTATTTTGCTGTTTCGGAAATGAATAAAAAAAAGTTGTGTTTTATGTAGGAACTTCGTCAATATCTATAAAATAAACAGAACATTACATGGCCGCTTGGGGATACGAATTTTATCTTCGAGTGCTGAAACGTAAAATGTAATACGTATACTGTTCCCGGATGTCATGCATGATTTCGAAATCAGTGTTGTGGCTCAGTAATCACTAGCGGATCCAGATCTTCATTTAAATAGTAAGTTATTATTATTATTATTATCATTAATATTAATATTATCTTTAATATTTAAATGAAGTAACAGTTGAAATAAGGAGATGCAATAATCTATAGCGAACCGAATCGTACATTTGTTATAATTTACGCTTTTAAACGTAATACAGGTCCCAACACAGTCCTGAGCATATGTAGATGCTTCTGTTAAATATTGCACATTTTCTGTTAGGTGTCTAAAGGCAGAAAAGGCCACAGTTAGGTTGAAAACTGGGAAAATGCGTCTGGAGATGAAATGGGTAATTTCTCAAGGTGATGCACGCTCTCCGTGAAAAGTACTCGACTTCATTTGAAAAATTATTTCTATTTAAAGAGTATCCCTCCGACTGCTCAAACCAATAAAACGTACTACACAATACAATTTGTGCGTTCCCGGAAAAACTCAATATTTTTGCAGTGGCGGATCCAGACCTTGAGATAAGGAGGGGGGAGGGGTTGCGGTGCGGTGCGGGTGGCGGTCATCCAGACCTTCAGATAAGGTGGGGGGAGGGGTTGCGGTGCGGTGCGGTGCGGGTGGCGGTCATCCAGACCTTCAGATAAGGTGGGGGGAGGGGTTGCGGTGCGGTGCGGTGCGGTGCGGGTGGCGGTCATCCAGACCTTCAGATAAGGTGGGGGGAGGGGTTGCGGTGCGGTGCGGTGCGGGTGGCGGTCATCCAGACCTTCAGATAAGGTGGGGGGAGGGGTTGCGGTGCGGTGCGGGTGGCTGTCATCCAGACCTTCAGATAAGGAGGGGGGAGAGGTTGCGGTGCGGTGCCGGTGGCGGTCATCCAGACTTTGAGGTAAGAGGGGGAGCCCGGTCTCAAAAAAACTTTTTCGGCCATTCGGGCCTCAGTTTGGTCTAAAAATAGGGGGGGGGGGGGGGGGGGGCTCCCTTGAATCCCTACACTATTTTTATGCCATCTCTCTCAGCTCTACTCCTAAAAAAATGCGTTGCTGGGCGAACTAAACATTTTTTGCGCTGTCTGCTTTAGGCAAACGACAACTGCTTTGCCAGACTAACTGATTTGACTCTATAAAGCTTGGGAACTTCAAAATTTAAGAAAGTTTGACTTGAAAAAGGAGCATTAAGAACACATTCAGAGCCTCGATTAAGTGAAAAATTAGGAAAAGTAAGCTTCAGCCAAAGTTATCTGGTTCTCGTGAAAAAAAAAAAACGTGACATATAACTTTTATTACATGATTTTTCACTATTAGGCCCGTTACCTCCGTGCCGATTGAAATTCGATTTACGTACGCGGGCGCTATGCACGATTTGGTACACATGTATAAGATGCGTGTTACTGCCTTGTCGAACTCAATTCATATATTTTAAATGCATTTGATTAAAGCGCTATTTTTAAATATTTATCCCTTGTTTTCAACAAAAGGTAACAGTCGCGCTACATGAACAGTGCTGTAAAGTAGGGCCAGATTAGCACAAGTCTAGCTCTCTTACAGCCGTCTTTGTCTCGTCATTATAATGTTAATACTAATAATAATAATTATAACTTATACTTTAAATGAAGATTTGGATCCGCTTCTGATTGCTGAGCCACAACGCTGATTTCGAAATGTCATGCATGACATTCGGAAATTATTACATTTTACGTTTTTACATTATGCGTTAGAAAAGTTGTTACATTTTGCCTTGAGAATTTTATTACATTTTGCGTCAATGGCCGTTTTTATACTAAGAACGCATTATCCGTCTGGACGAACTTGGGCAAACATTTTGTAGTTCGTCTGGTTTTGCGGCTCTAGTATAAAGACGGGCATAAGACGCATATATGCGTCCAGACGAACTACCTTTCGTAGCGCGTCGTTCAAGACGTACTTCGAAGGAAAGTTCGTCCAGACGCATAATGCGTCTTGTGCTCGTCTTTATACCTGAGACGCATATCCAGATGAACTACAAATGTTTGCCTAAGTTGGTCCCGACGGATAATGCGTCCTTAGTATAAAAAATGGCCATAGACGCATTATCTGCCTTGACGGATAATACGTCCTCTAGTATAAAAACGGGCAATGCTATAACATTTTGCGTTAGTACTTCATTTTGCGACGATTCTTATTACATTTTTCGTCCGTGTTACTATTTGCGGCGATTATTATATTTTGCGGCGTACCACACGTTTAATGCAAATACAATTAGGGCACTACTAGAAAACGGCGAATCCAGGTGTTCAGTTAAAATATATTGAAAAATATTCAATGTTTCCAAAAACTGGGCGATATAATCATAATAAAAAATGAGTGACTGAACCCGTGTGCATGGATCAATAAGACGAGAAAGGTAAAAAACGATAATTCGAAAACTTAAGGGAATAAAATGAGAAAAGATGCGTAGTTAATATTAATTTATTTCCTAAAACGAGATAAAAAATGCATAAATTGAGTGGCCGCGGTGGTTCCCTCTGTTGATTCAGTGATCGGCTGAGTTGAAAAATGTCGTCATAAAGTTCCCTGATCAAACTTTATCACTCATTTTGGTTTGACATTTTTAGAGTAGTTGACAGTTAGATGACTTTACTGTGGCAGCTATAATTAAAAACGCATGATTTGTTTACTGGGAAACAATAAAGTGGAAAAAACTGCACTAACATAGGATCAGATCAAACTGAAGTGGCTGTTCTTCCAAAGAAAGGAAGAGCAAGAATCATTGGTTTATATTCGTCATTAACAATAATTCAGAGAAACAGCTGCTTCCACCTATTCTGATTTCAATTTACAAACTTAATACACAACATGTTGAATGCTGCCTCCATGGAAAACGAGACGCAAAGCCTGATCCAACTCAACTATATTTTTACCGTTGGCAACATCATTATCAACGGCATCGCTTGTCCCTTCACTGTTCTGTTAAATGTGTTGGTCATCATGGCGGTAAAGAAGCGACCAAGCCTACAGAGCAACTCAAACATCCTGCTTTCCTGTTTAGCGGCAACTGATCTGTTGACTGGTCTGATAGTGCAACCATCGTTCGTTGCTTGGAAAACTTTTTATGTACTTAAAAACATCAACTTTACTGCAGTCAAAGAGGTTCACAACTATTTTTTACGTGCTTTTATTATAAGTTCATCACTCCATTTAATGTTAGTAACTTGCGAGAGGCTGTTGGCGATCAAATATACAAACCATTATTTATATATAGCCACAAGGCGAAACATTAAAGTATCGATCGTTTCATTATGGTTCTTTTCTTTTATCATTAGCGGATTGAAGTATATAAATAGAGGATAATACACGGTGGCGCGAAGATATGAATTTTATTTTCGAGTGGCAAAACAATATTTTACGAACGAGCGCAGCGAGTGAGTAAAATATTGTTTTTGCCACGAGAAAATAAAATTCATATCTTCAAGCCGCCGTGTAATGTTCTTTTTATTATATAGACAAAAAGACATCGATATAATAATAGAGGGAAATGACCGAAATTACGTCATCGATAAACTCACTAGTGAGATTATGGAAAATAAACCACTCGGGTCCCGGATGTAGTTTTTATGAATTTTACAAGTAGTATATTTTCCAGTAAAACACTCGTTTCTATATAATAAAATATGATATTTCAAGATATGCAATGAAAACTTTGCATTTTCTTACGATATCTTTTAGTGTTGTTTTTATTGTAGTAGCTTACATTATTTTGTATCGCGAAACTCTTCGTCACCGAAAGAAGATCAGAACTCAGCAGCTTCCACAACAGCAAATTGAAATATTCGTTAAAGAAAATAAAGCGCTGAAGACAACTGTACTTGTTGTAGGCGCCGTGGTGCTGTGTTTTTTACCGATGGCCGTGTATCAGCTGTTAACAACATTGTCGTCGAGAGGAAATAAAAAACTTCTTTATGACACCGAACTGGCGGAGTTTCTGACTCTCATGGCTCGCACGGCCAGCATGTTAAACTCTCTTGTAAATCCATCGATTTATTGTATGCGTCAGAAAGAATCGAGGAAGTTTGTATTAAGATTACTTTAAAATTAAATAAATACATTTGCACTTGAACGTCGCAATTTGTGATAATCATCGCATTTTGTAATACCTGTGGCAATTTTTAATAAATCAGTTACACTTTGTATTTACCCGTCTCGCCAGTTTGAAACATGCCGTGTCGCACTTTGTAATGAAACTAGTTGTCGCAATATAGCTAAGAGTCGCACTTTGTAATAAAATAAGGTTTTGCAAATTGTAATAATCGCACATTGAATTAAACTTTAGTTATGCTATGAGATTCGCTATTATGACTGATCTTTCTCAGGACATGAAATTTACCATGATATACCGGTTTTTTTATTTTCATTGTCATAAACTGCAAAAACATTATCTTTTCTGCTTTGCTTGTTCCTTTTTTTAGGAGATTAACAGAACTCCATTGCAGGAGCGCTATCCAAGATTTAGCATGCCTTAAGGTGGCTCGAGTGGATTTTTTAGGGAGTATATTTCCTCACTTTGAGCAAATACTACTTCAGCGTAAACAAGGACATCTGATAAGGATTACCATAACTATACTATATAAAGATGAAAATTTTTCATGATCTATGTTTTATTGACATCGCAGTTGCCATGGCAACGTAACGACACCATAACGTTTTTTACTTGCCTATGTATTTCTCGGTACCAGAATTCGCTTAAGGGAGCTTGTACCTCCCCTAGTTACCTGGATTATGGCAAAGTTTGAACAAATTGTACGAGAGCGTTTTGGAAATATTTTGAGACGATATTTTAAGGGTCATAAAAACAGTTACCAAACATGCTATGGACATAATTGGCTATATACTCTAAAGAAATTGATGAGGTGAAATGATGAGATGAAATGGTTCATGGCATGTGCACCGAGCCACGGTCAGCGAAGTGACCAAAAGGCGACGATGATGAAGGACACACAGGCACTGTTTTATTCCAAGAGGTAACCTGCCACTGCCTAAACGCTGAGGACAATACTCGTTTACTGGGATGTGTCTATAAAAAAAGGCCAGAAAGATTTGCCAGCCGAATTGGAAAGTAAAGAAAGCAAGACAAAAAAGGTTTTAAAACAAGTTTTCTTCTCACAACACTCACATATTATAAACTCTTGTTAATTGTAAATAGATATGTACACTTCGTTCACTCAGATGTCTTGTTCTTCCTAATATTGACGGTCATTCCCCTTAACCCTTTAAGCCCTAAGAGTGATCAGCGTCAAATTTCTCCTTGCAACTGATCAATTCTCTGTAAAACAGAATGGTCATGAGAATTACGGACATGATCACACAAAATGAATTTGCATATATCAACTTCTCCCCACCACTTCTTTAGGAAATGAATAGGGGCAACAAATGGGAATACAAGCTTTGATCTTATGGTCTAAAGGGTTAAGGAACGATGATGGCGACGTCGGCATGTTCTAAACCGGAAGACCACCCAGAAAATCTGGCGATAGCCAAAATGAAAAGCACAAATGAAGAACTTAACCTAGCTAATCTGTTAACTAATAAATGCTTTTTCTGTACCGGGGTGTTCTGGTGTTCGAGGTAAATTTTTTAGTACATGCAGTGAAAACGTCATTTCTAAGCTTAATTCGCACTATTTCAAACCACCTAATCGCAATTATTCCAACTACAATCCAGGTCAAAACGTTTGGAACACTGTTTTAAGCCGTGAGGAAAATGCAATGTTACAAGTCAAATACCTTTTTACCTATCTTGCAACCGTTAAGGATCTCAACTGTTCAGGGAGGTGGGGAAAAATTATTGAGGCCTTTTTTAAGAGTGTGCTTTGCCGGTTAGCTGAAAATTCTATACAAAAACACGTGAAAAAGGGGAGGTGTCCCAAAACCTTTTTTCCAGGATTGTAGCTCTAGAAGTAACCTGATTAGGAAGCGTATCCGCTTGGTTTCGGAGCGAAGAAAGACCGAGGAATAGAGGGACCTTGTTAAGGTCGCTCAAAAAGCTCCGAGAATCGTAGTACTTATGGCTCCTAGCGACAACGTAAGCAGCTGGTGGCTTGGGCATCCTTAGATTTAACGCAGCAAAAACTAAATAGTGATCACTGAGCGAGTCTCCACTATACCGCTATCCACACTTATTGCCGGGTTTGTAGTAAAAATGACATCAACCAGAGATTTAGATGTTTTTGTCACTCTTCGTGGGCTGGGTAACAAGCTGCTTCATTTTCAGACTTGTACACGAGTTGTTTAATGTTCGTGATTTAGACGAACTAACGAGCAAGTCACAGTTGAGATCACCGACCACTAGAATGGGTAGGCAATATACAAGCGCATGCGTATAACGGTCCCTGAAGTCTTCAAGGCAGGCAACATTACAATCAGGAGGCTTGTAAGTGACGCACAGCAAGAATGACTAGAGCAAGAATGACTAGAGCGTTTTGTACTGAACTTGCATCCATAATTGGTGAAAACCAGTGCCTGATATTCCGGATAGGTCTTTAAGTACTTTAGACTTCAAGGTCTTGCGCCACCACCAAACTCATTCTTTATGTTTCTCGGCCTGTCCAGTCTCGACAAACTGCATCCGTCAATTTCGACCTCAGCATTCTTTACACTTGAATTTAGCCACGATTCTGAAATTGCCAAGATTGCATACTTCTTTTCATCCATTAAATTCCTCACTTGAATCAAATGCTCTCTTGCCTTCAACGATCGTACGTTCAAAACATTCGATAAAATTCAAGAGCCAAAAACTATGCAGCCACTCGGGCGAAATACATGCAGTTAGTGTTGGATCAAGGAAATGGCATAATGAGGTAATTTTTTCTCAGTGTCTCCCTCGCGCAACTTTCTTGCTGGAAGTGGACGTTGAATGCTTTAATGTTGTTGAAAAACAGAACAAATATACAACAACAATTTTCGATCGTCCATGCACTTAGATATGACGTCAGAATGTTCAAAACTATGGGGTACAACCACGCATGCTCGTGCCATTTTTATCAGAGTATAGACAACGGAAAATTGATGTCTACTTGTTAAGTATCTCCATTAAGAGAAACACACATACACACATACACACATACACACACACAAAACAAAATCTACAATAAAAAGATAATAACGACAAAACACGACCTGATTTGGAGAATTCCCCCATATGGAAAATTCTATTTTGGTTTTAGCGGTAAATTGTTGTATTTATAAGCGTTTAGAAATTGTTAGATATCAGTTTTTTGAGGTTTAAGTGGAAGATTGCCAATATATTCGCTCGTTTTTATGCCAGGTGATCTGTGACGTCATTGCGAGGGCCTGGGGAAAGAAATTTTAATGCCGTATCCCATAAACCAACGCGCGCACCAATTCAATTCAATTCAATCTGTTCCCGTCAGCTTTGGTTTATGGGATACGGCATTAAAATTTCTTTCCCCAGGCCCCCGCAGTGACGTCACAGATCACCTGGTGAAAGTCAGCTCATTTCTGTCACTGGGCTATTTTCCCGTGTTCGGCGGCTAATTTTAGGCCCGCAGACCGTTGAAATCGAAAATCTCAAATAATTCCCAATTTCGGCCGCATTTTGAAATTTAAAACTCAGCAGTGTTATAAACTCATCAAAACCTTATTACAGACTGAAAATGAGGGTAGGTTAGGTTTTGAGCTGTGACCACGATTTGTCGATTTTTCTGTGCATTCGCTCTCAAGCACTTAGTGACTAGTTCCGAGGGAAACAATTAATCTTGCTTCCCGAAGAATCTCAATGTTTTCCGAGGCAAAGCAGCAAGCAAATTGCTGAAGAAACAATTTCGAATGCCTTGTCTACGAGATGCTATTTACACAAGAACGTAAACCTGACCATTGAATGTGTAATCTTATTCGATTCGCGCTAAGCTTTTCTATTAAGAAATCTAAATAAAAATGTAACATGCGCGAATACAATCTAATATATTCAAACTTCAGCTCTTTAAACAAGTTTGAAACATTGAAACGTCGAGTGAAGTTTTTAAGTTTAATTTTTCTTCTCAAAATGATTCAACAAGCAACGGACTATCGGATCTAATTAAAAGTCGACACCGTAATACTAAGAGAATTGTTTACATTTTAATTGACACCAGGTGATCTGTGACGTCACTGCGGGGGCCTGGGGAAAGAAATTTTAATGCCGTATCCCATAAACCAAAGCTGACGGGAACAGATTGAATTGAATTGAATTGGTGCGCGCGTTGGTTTATGGGATACGGCATTAAAATTTCTTTCCCCAGGCCCCCGCAATGACGTCACAGATCACCTGACAGTGTTTCGGGGATTTGCCATGTGCATACCTGACTAAGAAGGTCTAGATAGCAGGCAATACACCTTATTCCAAAATGGTGGAAAATTTAGTTATTCTTTTTTCTTCATGATAAATAGTCCGGCTTAATGCATCGTTTCAAGGTAAAAGTTGTATTTTGATTTTGCAGATGCAATTGAGGTAATGAGGGCTACTTAGCATAGAATATAAATGCTTTTCAACGTAACACCGTGTAGTTGAAAAACTGTTTCATTACGGTTCGTAGCATTTTTGTCACATTTGTGTCCTCCTTTTCAGTCAGTTTTAACTACATTTGATTATTCTCTATGAATATTTGTATAAATATAGACGTAGAGGCTTTTTTGGCTATCTCGCCTTTTGGACAGCCGTTGTCGGTGACCAAACTTATTATTAGTTCCTAAGTTAGTCTAAAGCTCTAATTAAATTATTATTATTATCCTAGGAGCTCGATACACTGCATTCGATCGAGGAGTACGTTCCCGGTTTTTTTTTTGTTTTTGTGGGGGGGGGGGGGGGGGGGGGTCCACTGGGTTTTTTATTCTGGGTTTTCGTACCGGGTAGTGTATCATTCCTTTGATTCTACTTTCTGTCACGTTCTATATTATTTAAATGTTCGTTTATGTAGAAATTATATCATTTCTGTAATTTTTTATATTACTTTTAAGATCATTTGTATTGTTGAACTGTATTGCTAAGATGTCTTGTCAATAAAGCACGCGCCGGTCCATTGTGTCCATTAGGCACCCAGCAAGAGTCACACTCCATATATGTCGTTGTGTTTTCATTCGCGCTTTACGCGCTGTGCGAAGGGTAGTAATGAAGTAAACATTTTCGAATGAGGTGTACGATTATATCACAAAATCACTCAATTTCACGTTTATCAAGTCTTACAAGAAAAAGGACTTAAGTACAGCACTTAAAAAATCATTGGTTCATTTTCCTAAAAATCAATTGAAATATTATACAATTCTGACCATTCGTTTAAACGTTATTAAAACTGTATCGGTTTGATTATTATCGTTATTTACATATGTTATAATTGTTCCATTTCTAATGATACAAATGAATTCAGATCAGCTATGGCACCTAGAAAAGAGATAAAACAGTCATGAAAAAGATAATACGTGTTGCCTAATAATTTTTCCATTTGAAACGGCTATGTCGAACGCTATGATCATCTTGTCAATAGTCCGGTTTCGAATTCGTTGTGGCCGCTAAATAAAAGCACCAAAAGGTTAGCCTCGACCTAAAGTAAAATATTCAAAAATACCAATGAGAAGGTGGCTGAATTTGAGTTAAAAACAATAGACACAATTGTATACAGGTCTTCTTCTGACTGGAATTTGTGAACATATTGACCTTAGGTCGAGGCTAACCCTGCATAAATGAGTCTTCAGTGTTCCTATTCAGCGGTCGCGACGAATTCGAAACTGGACTATCAAAGGAGGCTGGGTAACAGTTAAACTTGCTGGCAAGTCGAAGGTCGTAAACAATCCTGGACTGAAGAGTCTGGACGAGAAGGACTTCAGTAGCTCGGGGCTAATAGCTAGTAAACTGGGCTGTTTTCTGTTAAATGATTGATCGGACTTCATGTCTTTCACTGAAAAGTTAGAAAAAAAGGCCACCTAAGAAACAGACATTACCTTCTATTTTAGCAATTTCATCTAGTGTTTTCTTGACATCTACTTCTTCTATTGTGGACATCTTGTTTAGTGATTTTGGCAACGATTTTTCACCTTGCTGTTCTCTGAAAAGTTCAGATTACAGACAAAAATGACTAAAGCTTCAGACACTTAAACCAGAACAGGCAAAAAATGCAAGTTATTCAGTCGCTTGCTGGGTAAAGTGGCATATTTAGTTTACCTGTTTTTGACCAGGTGGCCTCCATCTAGAAAAAAGAAGAAGACTGATCAAATTTTCCAAACAGTTTAATATATATAATATCATAGGTGACGAATTACTCCTTAATTTTGGCGCGAAATTTCAGCGATGATTTGTAATTTCACATGTGAAATTACAAAATTGCCATGGCAACCTTCCGTACGTCTCAGTGTCAAGATGGCAAAGAAGTTTCAAAATGTCATGAATGAAGATGCCAGGGCATAAAAAGACGCTTTAGAAAACCTGAACACACGAAAGAGCACATCAAGAAGGATTCTAAGAAGTATTTTGTTAAAAAATTCTGAACTTAAGCCAAATTTAAGCTCTAAACGTTCGAGAGATGGGGGTTCTCGATCGATGCGATCCAGGATAAACATGTCAAAGATCCAAGATTGCTAAAGTAATTCGTCACCCATGTTATTAATAGGTAATCAAATGGTATACTCGTGAAATTAGGGAATAATTTCACTTGCGTTTTGTCCAAATCGTAATAATTTCCCTCACCCAAGGGATCGGGAAATTATAAGGATTTGGAAAAAACGCGCGTGAAATTATTCCCTAATTTCACTCGTCACCATTTGATCACACATACTAATTTCATACGGTAACACAAAACAAAGAGGACTGGAAAAAAAAAAAACTACTCTGGTCTAGCATGCGTTTTATTGGCAAGGATCATTACAAAATAAATAGATTGCAATGTTGTATTAACTGCCGCAATATTTTCCATATTCTTTACTAGTGTAAAGATCGGTGGCTTCGTGACCCGTTATTTCCCTAAAACATTTTTGGCGTAATCGAATGCACTTTACTTTCATTTACCTGCGCAAAGTTACGAGGGGCACAGTAATTTTTCTATGAGGGTGAGATGTATAACTTTTCTGGCGTACAAGCTCCCGATGAGTTTTCAGGCCCGGCCCAGAAAAGGCTTTCTTCATATCCATTTTTTTGTACCGAAATTTGTTGTATCGCGCTGTTTGTTTTGCATATTTTGGGTTTTTCTGTTCCGTCAATCATCTTAGCATACCTCTTGTTTATTTGCGCGAGTTCAGAAGGTCATGGCTTGTGATTCATGATTGGTGGATTTCGATCCGTTTTGTTTGTTTCGTGTTTCAAGGTTCGTTGCTTTTTGATCGTCCTGTTTCGGGCAATAATCAACTAGTTAAATTCCTTTCGCAAATTTTTATGATCTTTCTCATTCTTGTCACTTGCAAGAGTAAAGCAACGTCTGCCTCCTTCCTTCCACAAAAAATCCACTCACCATCGCGATTTCCATCGCTGTTCTTGAGCAGTCTAGAGTCATTCTTAGCCAAGCTGGGCGAACACGTTACATTGTGATTTGCATTAACCCCGCCTTCACTAAAATGATTGACTGAACAGAAAACCCTAAAATTCTTTCTAAGTTTGCAAAACGCGCAACGAATTTCGCTGTAACGATTCTTGGGCGTTTTTACTCAAAGCAAGCCAACATACTTCTCCACCTTGTAAAGATTTAACATCTTTCCATTTGATATTTATTAAAAATCACATTTCTGCCATGAACTTTGTGCATTTTTAATAATTTTCCGGGACCGAAACTTTTTTGGAAGGTTTGAGAAACCGCGCACGCCCGGAGCGGAGGAGAGGGGTGGGGTCAAGTAACTTTACAATACTAACCAGTTGAGGGGTAAAGTGAAGGCTTAAGTGATAATAGCAGTCTTTCCAGTTGCTGAAGTCCCTTCTCCGCTTCATCGCAAGCGGACGATGTGCTGTCGTCGTCGCTTTCTACAAGGGAGACAACGAAATTTAGTTTTACAATGCTAAGAAGGTACAACAAAAAAAGCTGCCTTCTCCTTGCTGACGTGACTGAACTCACCATCACTATCGAATGAACATCCACCTAACGACTGGTGAGGGGAGTCTGGGTTTGAGCTCGGTATCTGGTCAGTTCCTATGAATACCGCTGACAGAAAAACAAAAAGAAAAAGATCACAGGTTCTTACCCCAAGGTAAACCCGAAAATAAACTCTATTTCCAAAAACTATAAACAGCGATACACTACATCTTCTGGTTTTACAATTTCACTAAACCAAAAAACATAAATTCGATAAGCGAATTCGAAACTAGTAAGCGAATTGACGACAGTGAGCTGACCTTGTACAACCAAAAATTACATCCTGAGTAAACTGTATTTTTTAACAAGAGATTTTTTGTCGCAGTTCAATAAATTTTCTTGGCATGTACACAGTTTATCCAATACGAAAGTCCCTTAGGGACCCGAAATATTTTGCACTGTTAAAGCTAGTTCATTAGTGGAACTCAGCGTTTTTCAATTGTTAATTTTCCCTTTTGTCCAGGAAATACTAATGTGATATGCGCTAATAAGATCAAGGCGTTTGTGAAGAGAATACGGGTAGTTTGTTGGTGTTGGTGTAGGACGGGTGAAATCACCAGTGAAGAAATTAAATACAAACAATTGAAAAGACAGCGAACAATACCCACACCATGACAAAAGCAAGCCAACAATAGTTTCCGCTACACCAAGAAACACCTAGAATACAGAATCTATCAAGATTTTGCCGCCGGTGGGCGGGAGTACCTACCATTATGCTGTTGAGATGACTTAGTGATCCTATTAGCGACATGATCCGCGCTGCTGTCTTGGGGACTGGGACCAGGTGTTCCTGGGACCGTCTGCTCCGCTAAGGAGAAATGATAACCCCTTTAGTAAGGAGTCTCTGACAACTAACGTCTGAATACACCAGTCTTGTATTGTGTGTGGCGATTAAGGTACCTATCAGTGGTTACTCCATCGATCGAACAACATTAAATCAAAGTATTCATGTTATAATTACTGCTAATAAAAATGAAAGTGATGACAGTAATACCCTTTCTTACTAAAAGAGTAACAAAGTTATCAATTTAAACATGTTCAATCGTTACACCGACAGTAGGAAACCGAAAGTTAAATGATGCACTAATTCCTACCCACAAGAAGCCCAAGCTTGAAATACGATCATCGGCATTGTTGCGTGATCTTCGAAATGTAACGATTTTTATGGGGAAAAACGATTCTTTCTGTTTCGAATGTGAAAGGATTTAAATAAAAAACGGCTAACTGCAGTTAGAGAGAACAAACGGGTTTCAATAACACCCATTAAATGGCAATATTTCGGTTCGGGACCACACAACTTCAGTGAGGTTAGCCCATATCACATTCGTAGGTTAAGCCTGGGTCTCATACGCCCTGGGACTCTTCTCGGACAAATGGGAACATGCGCCGCCGGCAACTAGAGTCATCGCAGAGCTTTTCCACCGGCATGCCTACGAAGTTGAACTCGAGTTAACTTCGTAGGCATGCCTTTGGTAAAGACTGACCAATGTTGCCGGCCACTTCTGTTCTCATATCGGAACAGTATCCCAGGCAGTACCAGCGGCCATGTGCATCGGCGGCATACGAGAATTAGGCTTTACAAAACCAATCGTTTTCCCCCATACAAATCCTTATATTTCGAAGGTTATACTGTATTACTGAACAACAAAATTTCCGCCTTCCCTCTCATCCCGCTGCAGCAGCACTCGTTCCCAGTGCTATCCCGACTAAAAGAGCGACCCTGGGAACAAGTGAGGTTATGTATTACCTTCATCTGCGATTGAAGAGCTGACAGTTCGCCTCCGTTTGATGCTTGTTCCGTGGTCTGTTTGTTTGGAGGGTAAGGTGGTAGTAACATCTTCCAGTACAAAGTGTGTGTCTTAGAAAAATAAACGAATAAACAACAAAAAAAAGAAATACTCAAACTTGTTAGATATGATTAGGAGCCGATTACTTGACTCGTGATGTGATGTAATGTCGGTACAGTAGTAATGTTTAATGTCACTGTGTTATTACATTTTTGTCCTTTTCGTGATAGATACTCTACCCCGCGAGAAGAGGTTTCTTTCTGGCATGGCTTTTACCATTTACGAAGTCGTTCACGTAGCTTTTCAGTCGCATAGTTTGTTTGTTTGCCCCCTTTAGAAGAGTGTAACCAAGGAGGGTGTAAACGACTGTAGGTACGGTTCCCTAAAGGCTACATTTTATCGATGAAGTAGTAATTTTAGAGGTTACTTAAATCACATAGGAAGAAAGATTAAAAAGCGGCATTTGAGATCAAAATGGTTAAAATACAAATAATTGAATTAACAAAAAGCTTACCAAGTTTGTTTTCAGTTCGAAGGTGGTGTTCAAATGGCATAAGATATCTAAAAGGGTACATACAAAAATCATTAAAAGAAAAAACAATCGCCATTACTTAACAAATGACTGGAAAACTTGTCCAGCTGATGTATTATTGTAGTATCAGTTATTTTGGTCAGTTTATTTAACTCTATCGTTTATCATTGTATGCTACCGCTATCATTCAATTGATCTGGGTACTTCGTTTTTTACATCGCTTGTTCGCTCATTTATCCAGGAGATATGTCCAGAAATGCACGCATTGGCGAAAATGACAGAAATGGCAATCAATCGCCAAAATCGCCAAACTGTCAGCAAAAATTAAAATGAGATGGCAAAGGGGCCCTTTGGAAAGTGGCGATTTTGGCGAAAATGGCGATTAAACGCCAAAATCGACAATGAGGATTGTTACGTTTAGGTGTACATGGACCCTCAAAAGTTAGAATGTCCATGGTATCATTTCAAGGACTTGGAGGTTGTCTTCTCGAGTAATTAGTAGACTAGCTGTGGGGCATGAGATTTGGTTTGGTTGGTTTGAACAAACACTCTCTTCCTTTTGTAAGACTTTGAAAGGAATAAACCATGCAAAAGCCAATGATGCTAGACTGTGTGATAATTCAGCGCATGACTTTAACTTTTTGGTAAGTCAAGCGACATCGAAAGTAAGGAAATGTTTACTTAACCTGTGAAGTACATGGCACAAATACATAAGCTTAACTGAAACGACTTCCATTCATTGTTTTCTTATATATTTGATTCAGTTGTATTTGATAAAAGTTTCCTCACAGTTATTGGCGGGGGCCTCTTATTAGGTATGTAATTGGACCTTTTTTTTTTTAGTAATGTTGCCTCACAGCTATATAGGGACCTCTTTAGTTATCTAATTTGAAGGGACCAGTTTTGGCATCCAATTTGAATATTTGCCACATTCTGGATATCACCAGCCCTCTGGCGATTTTCGACAAAATCGCCAGTCTCTAAGGGGCCACTTTTGGCATCCAATTCAAATCGTTAGAGGCTGGCGATTTTTGGCCATTGCACGCATTTCTGGACAGAAGTGAGTAAAGCAAATAACAATGAATACTCTGTTTACAGTGCTACAAGTGTACTTGGCTGTTTAGCGATTTATCTATACTGGTCACAAGAAACCCTTTCAAATAATTTAAAATTGACTTACTTTTGATAGAAGAACCTTGCAGCGCTGCTGGTCCCTTCATATATCATATCAGCATCCAGTAGTTCATTATACACTTTGTTCCATAGTTTACTCTGGCATACCTGCAATTTGCCGCAAAAAAGAATTAACGTCAATGGTACAGCGGTTTCTCCATAAAGTTACTTCATAATTGCTTTGCTTTTGCATTGCTATTGTCGAGGCTATGTTGAAACTATAACGGTATAGTATCAGCAGTCACGGCACAGAACTGGAACAAGTAGTTCACAGATCAAACGTCGTGCAGCAGGGTTAGCCAAGGACGTTTGGTAAACTAAATACCAGTCCTTACTCCTAAATATTCACTTCCGTCTTAGTGGATTCCAGTCCGCACTCCTACAGTTATTCAATTCTGCTACGCTCCGAATACCTGTTCAAAGGACCGAAGTGGCACAGAACCTATCCGATATGGTTTTTGTGCCAGTGCAAAAGCCATCCTGTACAGTGTGAACATAGCCTGATTTGGCTTAACTGGAAGCAAATCGTGCACACCACTTTTATACAAACTTTCCCTTAGAAGAATACTTGTAACAGGCACCAAGCGCGGCAAAAATGGCGAGCCGACGTCGATAAAGACTTTTAAATCCAGATTGGCGGAAAAGGCGGCGCGAATTTTCTCAAGGAATCATGCTGCACAACACACAAAACCAAAGAAAATGCAAAATTTATACTTTCACAGCTCACTTAAAAACTTCGTTATTATATTTCATTTTAGATTAGCTTACCTTTTCAAATCCGCCATGTGTTAGGACCAAGTTGTAAAATTTAAACAAACTTATCCGCTTCCCGCGCCATATGGTTTGTTTGGGTACCGTCACTCCACGATCCACTGAAAACGATTCCAATCTTTCCAGGAATTCGTTCTCCTACAAACAAGGATGAAATAGAAATTCATCATTCGCATAAAAGCTGGCTTTTGGAATGCTTTTTGTAATTACTGCCGGGATAAATGTTTCATTGGCCAAATAAAAACTTTAAAAGGATAGCGTGTATCTCCCTCGCGTGCGCAGCTCTTTAAACTAGCACCACATATCTATCAACGACGTGAAACGTCTAATCTGTAGTTGTGGGCCCAGTTGTTCCAACGGCGGTTAGCACTAACCCGGGGTTAAAATTTAACCCGGCTTTCTTTTTCTTGTTATCAAAAGAACTCTCTCGGATAATTTTCTCTATTAACGTAGCAAATTGAATATTCAATCGAATAACTCAAACCGCCGCTACCTGAAAATTTTTTGCGTTTCCCCGCAGAGTTCTAGTTAATAGAGATGAACTGCTGGGTCTGTTTTACGAAGTAACTCTTTAGCCTGACTATCAGGAGTTTCTGGGGGAAAGAGCTAGAAAAGAAGTGAAAAAGACAGATAAGAAAGAGAACGGAAAGAAACGCCTTCCCATTTCTCTTCCCCTTAACCCCTCAAATCTTCAATCGCCTCTCTCCTAACAGGAAGGCCTGATGATACTAAGGCTCAATTCTCTTTGTCTTATGGCGGACTATCTATCTCACTCATTGCGGCCACTGAGTACAGCTGATCATGCCACATACCTTCCAATCCAATGATGATATGCTTCCACTGTCACCAGCTAACCATGGCTTTTTCATCATAATAGGTATTGTTGGAGAGTTTAAAGGAGATGTCGCTGAATTCCTTCGCTCGGGGATTTTAGTTGCTTGTTCTCTTATGACTGGAGTTTGCTCAGACGAAACTTTCGGTAATGTTCGTTTGTCTTCTTCTATTGAAATAACAACAGTTACAATCATTTATGATATATGGTTAATATTTATTTAATAAGTTATTGCGAGATGTAAATAATATCATTCATTTAATGAACAAGGTTACATCAAATAAATAAGTGAAGTGAAGTGAAGTCACATCAAGTTTGAAATATATACTAACCTTTTAATCTTTTGCCTTCTTTCACGCTTACAACCGGCGTTTTCACAGTCGAAACGTCTGTCGTCAGTTTGTCTTCCTCTGTTAATATTTAAAAAGGATACATCGGAGAAAATATCAGTGCAAAGAATCAAAATCAAACCGCTTGATCAATGGTAATTGTCCAGGCACCTGTGCAATAGGACAATTGCACGATGACTTCATTTTACTACAGTTACCAGAATTCTTGAGTGTGTTGTTTTCTTGTGCAAATTAAGGCTATTTAAATAACAAAGCAAAAACGAAATGAATTCTGGTAGTTGTAGTCAAATATCGTCATCGTGCAATTGTCCTATTGACTGTTAAAGCCATGCATAAGTATCTTCTATCCATCCTTTTCAGATCCTTTCAGTACTTAGCGATCAAGGCACGCTTTGGGACAACAAT
The DNA here is from genome assembly GCA_038088405.1 of Porites divaricata. Lineage (NCBI taxonomy): Eukaryota > Metazoa > Cnidaria > Anthozoa > Scleractinia > Poritidae > Porites > Porites divaricata. Next base: position 171,943 of record JBBMOI010000026.1, on the reverse strand, counting down.
ATTTTTGAAGTTTTCCGGCGATTTTCTTCCCACACGTGACTCCTAATACAGCTACAACCTTACACAAATGAGGTTTTGAGGTTAAGGTCTGGAATGGGGTTCCTGATCTCGCATTCCCGCTCCTTTTTCACGGCAATCCCGCATCCCGTACTTCTGTCATCTCTATCCCGAACACCGTTTTCTTTCTCAATACCGTATCCCGCGCCAAGATCGCGCATCCCGTACTTCTGTCATCTCTATCCCGAACACCGTTTTCTTTCCCAATATCTCATCTCGTCCAAGACCCCGTGTTTGCGTTGCGTGTTACCCTAAGCAATGCACAGGAATGCAAAATACAAAAAACGGAACAAAAGTTTAATCCTGGATTAACGCTAATAGGCCTTTTTAGGAACTGGGCCCTGGAGAATACCATTCTAGACCCTGGTTTGTCACGAGAGTAATGCCAACCACTGAGACTGAAGGATAAATTATTTACCTAATACCCATCCTCGGAGACCCAGGGGCAGTCAGTCGGGTCGGGAGGGTCGGGAGAAAGGGCGCGAGGAAATTTTTCATTTACGGGCGAAAGAGCTCCTGGGTACCGACTCTCACCGAGCTATTTCCAAAAATTCAAGCAGATGCCGGCTCCTGATTGGGCACAAAAATGCTTTGTATTGTTGTGCCCAATCGGCGAACAGTTTCTCCTGAGTTCTTTTCAAGAGTTCATACACGAAGGCTATTGTTTCGATCACGGCTTGTCTGGCTCATGCGCCAAAGAAATGCACGCAGTCAGGAAACTTTCAGTTTGATATAAAATCCCCATCTGATTTCAAAATAGTCTGCCCGAAAACTAAATACGTTTTTCCAAAAATACAAGCTTGAGCTTACAACAGGTATTCACGCTTGCATCGGTCAAGTCTTGCGTAAATATTAGGGAGTTTTTAAAGGATACCACGACGGCTGAAAACCACGAAAACGTCGCATGGTAAAGGGAATTCACATTTTTTCAGTTTCTATCGTGATTATTCCAACTCTCATACTTTGCCAAATACAAGCGAACTCTTCTGAAGCTTAATCTCTATCAACCATATCCAAGTTCATGAAGAGGATGAATTTTGCCATTGCTTGTTTACGTCCTTCACAAAACATGACATTAGGCATTTTCACGGGTAGTCGTGCAGTTGATGGCAAAGAAATATACAAAAAGGTGTGATGCACGTGCAAAGTTGTTGTTTTGCCTTGTCAAGCTATTGCCTATTTGACTTTCTCGTCGCCGCCGCATCTTTAACTTGCTATTATTTACGATGCATTGTGATTAGTCAAAAACAGAATATTCTCGAAGCAAATTGAATTGCTCCTGCTGATAGCATCCCAAACGATTTTTCGACTCATCGGTAGTTCCTTCGTTTCTGGTTAGGAAAGTGGAAGATAAAAGTTTCCCTTGCTCGCACAAGCTTGGTGAACGAACCGGGCAAGTGTGGCAAGACAATAGCCGTGGTGTACGAACTCACGAAAAGAACTCAGAAGAAACTGTTCGCCGATTGGGCAAAATAATACAAAGCATTTTTTGTGCCCAATCAGGAGCCGGCATTCGCTTGAATTTTTGGAAATAGCTCGGTGAGAGTCCGCACCCAAGGGCTCTTTTGCCCGTACTTGAAAACTTTCGTTCCGCCTTTTCTCCCGACCCGACTGCCTGCCCCTGGGTCTCCGCGGATGCCTAATACCCATCACTAATAAACTCACCCTCAACATATTTAAAATGACAGTTTGCCAGTCGCTGGTCGGTAGTCTTGCTTAACGAATTGTATGCTTCTTTAAGGGCGAACTCATAGGATTTTCTAAGTTCCATAAGTTGGCGTCCCTGAATTTTCCGAAACTTAGGCATTTTCTCAATCTCATTGATGGAGCGAAGTGGATGCACGAGCGCTGGCACTAGCCACGCACGAGAACGAGGTCGGCCAAAGAATTCCACGTGATAATGCGTTACCTCGTCTTCTTTGATCAGCGGTGCGTCGTAGTACTCACCGCAGGTTGGATCCCGTGTTAAGAGACCTGGCCAACTAGATTAGAATTAACAAACATGAATGAGTAATTCGATCTCTCCAGGTATAAAAATGAATAGTAAGGGGCACAAGCGATTATTCAAAGAAAAAAATCACAGCATTTGTTGATAATTTATTGGGAAAAAACGAATAGCACGGGTTCAAAAAGGGGTCAGGGTAACCTGTATGTGAATTCAATAAAGTGAAAGGGGGCGGCAAGCATTGCTTTTGGATTCCATAGGTTTAATAATTGGTTTTCATAATCAGTTACAGGCTTCAGCTCGCACGCGAAGAATTAAAATAGCGAATACTTTCCTGGAGGATGTTTTATGTATGGTGGCAAATACGATTGCACCTGCTTAAAGCGGGTATTTTCAGCATACCGTACATCCTTGAATAATAGCCGGGGGCGATTATTGGAGGGAGGCGATTATTTTATTTATTACTCACTGGAGGTAGTGCCATAAATATTTTGTTTTATTATCCCATTAACTTAAAAAAAAAATTCACAAAATAAAAGTGTACAAAGTGTTCCAAATTAATTTTCAAAGTCAATATCCAAGGAATATAGGAAAAAGCGGAAATACATGAAAATTACCCTAGAAAAAACTATTACGAAACCTGTGCTTTTGTAACTATTCAATTTTTAACTTGACAGAGAGGGGATAAAAGAAAGAGAGCATGGCGAGAGGGGTGGGGGGGGGGGGGGGCGATTATTGTAAATATTTTTGTCAAAGGGAGCGCGATTATTCGAGGGAGGTATATAATCGCGGGACGGCTATTATTCGGGGAAATACGGCAGTGTTCAGAGCTAGAAGAACACCGAAAAATATGCTGCAGTACTTACGGTGGATATCCGTGCATTTTAGCCATTACCACTTCGCCCTCGGGTAGCAGACTGTATATAAAAATATGCTGCAGTACTTACGGTGGATATCCGTGCATTTTAGCCATTACCACTTCGCCCTCGGGTAGCAGACTGTATATAAACTTCATATGCTTGGGTTTTTTAACCTTCTGTTCTTCAGCCGAACATGTGTTATAGCGAGTATCACGATTAAACCAGCAGTACCATGAGCTGCTTTCCTCCAGTTCCTTAGCCTCCTCGGCTGATATAAGTCGCCATTTGTTACAGCGTTCGTTCTCACACTGCACCCAGATGCAAACAGGATCCTCTTCACTTTTTGTCTTTAGAGCCCGCGGTACCTTTGGCGAGCGGCTCGCCTTACACTGATTCAAAAGTTCACGCTTACGTTTCGGCATTGCGCTTGGATTATAAACCACCGGTGAGCTGTTGAGGATATAACAGAATACTGTAAGTATTATATAGTCGTTTGGTGTAGAACGAAATGTCGTTATCGATTTGAATATGCACTTGCTCAGCTAAGAAATCTCTCTTGACATTCTGGAACAATCATAGACAAAACCCCAAGTGAATACAACTTCACTCGCAAGCGTTTCCCTGCACAAGTTTAGCGCCAATTTCGTATATTAACTGTCAGTTTTGATTTGCTCAATTGTTTGCATCGCCAGTTGTGGCGGTATAGGGTAATCACCCAGGCCGCACGATTTGGTCCGAATGCGCAGATTTAGGGTAAGTAACCGAGAGAAAATGAGAAAATGAGGCGAACAATAAAGTGTATTTACGTGGATTGTGCTTAAAAATTCATGTAAGCCCTAAAACAGAAGATTAAGTTGCAGTGCACCAACTAATATATGTTGAGATATTTTGCTCATTATCTTTTCAACGTGAGGTAAAAGACCACATATATCCATATTCTGCTAGAAGACATTGGGCTCGCCGGCACCAATCGGAGAACTGAATTAGAAAATCAATGCTGGGCAAGGCGATTAAAGAGGAAGAATTCATATGTTCTGAGCTGGCGCTCCACCAAACGGAAGTGAAACCTGGTGAACTATACATCGTAGAGAGCAGAAGACAGGGTATCACGAGAAGGATGCAAAATGCATACCCGCGGTTTTTGAGATAGTTCGACAAGTTTTCCTTGAAAACAACAAAAAACTTGTCAGGTTTTCGCGTTTCGTTAGCAAGTTTTCCTGTAAAAGCGGCTGATTCGTAGAAACTTAATCAAAGCAACGCGGGTGTGCCCGCAGTGCGATCAGTTAAATAACAGCGTTAGTAGGGAGCTTAAGCAAGTACGACGACGACCACAACGACGACTTCAAAAAACAATAGGTTTAATGATTAAAACAACAGCTCAGCACGTGCATCATGCTTTTTAGTCCATTTCTTTGACGTCCTCTGCACGACTACGACGTGAAAACTCCTAATTTGCCGTTTTGTGGAGGACGTGGACATGCCGCGACGAATTTTCCTTCCTCTTTTTGAACTTGAATAAAATCCTTAAGAATTCAGCTCCTGGAAAAGTCGCCTGCATTTGACATATTGAGAGGATCCAAATAGACGCGAATATGTTTGAAAGAACGCAAATTCATTTTTTTAGCGACGTTTTCACTGCCGTCGTCGTCGTCCTTGCTTAAAGTCCCTAGTGTTTTTAAACGTTTTGCACCTCAAAATGTCGTCTGCTATAATTAGACCTTAAAAAAACAAATCTAGGAAAAGTTTTACAGCTGACATTTCCCTACAAACCTTTCACTTAAGACATAGTGTACTTGACATCAAGAAATGCCGGACCAGTACACTAAAATAAAATTTGCATAAAAATTCAGTCCACGTTTCCAAGAAGGCCTTCAAGCTAGGCTATCGGGTTCCCAGTAACAGAAACACTCTGAGTGCTAAAAGGGAGGTAGTGAAAATAAGACAAGCGAGAAATATTACAGGAAGTTCCAAATTTTCTTCAACAGGAACTTGCGGGTCTTCTTCCTGTGTGGTCAGCCGTGTAACGCCAATATCCGCGGTAACTCGCATCAGCAGAAATGTATTTTTACATACGGAAACAAGATGAAGATCTAATTTTGTTGAGGATGTACTCTATATTAAATAAGCGACCTTACAAAGCAACAACAGCGATGGCAACGGAAACGTCTTAAAAACAAAAGGTTCAGTAAGCAAAACAACAACTCAGCACGTGCATTGCACGTGCATCGATCATCACGCTTTTCTGTGCATTTCTTTGCCGTCGCTGCTGAGTACTTTACTGCGACGTCCAGAGCGACGTCCAAATGATCAAATTTTAGGTTTATTTGAGAACGGGAACAGCAAGTTAGGGGATAAATGTTATTCTATCTGTCTGAACTCGGACGCACCGGGTCCCCTTTCCTTAGCTCCAACCTAATTTCCCGGGATCTTTTATAACTGGATCACTTGGCCGGAATCATCTCGAAAAAGTTTGAAAAGAAGAAATCGGAAGTAAGTTTTTCAATGACGTTTCACTGTTGGAACAGAAATTCCCATTCTATTTGCGCAATCCTGTTTCGGCCGGCGGCTTCTGCCTGGAATTTTTCCCGCATTTCCAATATTTGCCGGTAAGCGTTATTCACGGGTAGTCGTAGTTTTGCACTTTTATGTCCATTTGACCCGGAATGTTTCTGGAATTTCCAACCGGAAATTGTGGCTAAATGGAAAGCGCTCCTGATAACCTGGAACGGCCTGGGTTATAGCGACTCGGAGCTTCGACGTTCGCCACACGCGTGTACATGTATGTGAGGGACTCAGTGGGGTGAACCGTCAGCCGTCGAAAAAAGTCAGTTATTTTTTACCGTCAGCAGTCAAAAATGCCGATTGATATTAACTGTCAAAAAGTTTCAAGGCATTTCAACCTTGCTTTTTTTAGTATTTCAGCTGATCTTTATGGACTTCTGGCTCCTAAAGAATCCAGCTGCAAACTGGAAAACCAGTTCCAATGTTCTCAAAAACATTCCTTCTAGGCTTTACAAGACCTTTAAACTTGCTTATATCCGAAATTACTTCAAAATTTTATAAGTAAAAGGCCAAGACAACCTCCATAAAGACAACAGTTAATATAAAGTTATACAGAAGTGAATATTTACTAAAACTCTTGGACTGGATTTCCACGAAATAACCTTCAAAAGCCCTGAGACCCTCATATGTGGTTACACGTGCCTCCCAAGACAGCGCGCAGCCTACGTTTCAACACAGTTTTTAAGCAGTCGCGATCGGAAACGTGGTTTATTGCCTTTCGCAAACTTCGCAGACAGTCGAAGTCATACTTTTGAACACTGTGTGGATTACGTCAAGAACCACTCACTCCATGCATGGCCAGAGGGTCGATATATCATATAAGGACTGAGTTACAGCGCGTTCAGCTTTCCCAGCCAAAACCCTCAGCCAATAAGAGCAGGATTTCTAGCAATGGCGGACGAGATCAGCGAAGTGCCCAGCGAGCAAGCTCTCGGGGGAGGGGATGGGTAGGAGGTGTTCAATTCCTCTACCCCTATCCCCGCTCTCTACACCTGCCTCCGAGAGGCCGCTGGCGTGCAAAGTCCTGAAGAACCTTGGCAGTGACGACCAAAGAGGCGCTGTCTAGAAGATCAACCGCCATAATGTATCATCCGGACGTCGGTGGACGTCGCAAATTTTTGCGAGCGGAAAATAAAACCAGAACCTAAAAGTAGACAACCTCGTTCCCAGGGCTTTTTCCCTGGGAACAAGGTTAAAAAGTCGACTAAAAGTAAGCCTGACCCAGTGTGACACTCATAAGTAGCCGACAAAAATTCCAGGGTGATACGCTCCTGATTACGTAGTAATACGGCAAAAAGGTCTAAATAAATACCTGCCTTTATAAAACAAGACTTTCTGGCCCAACTGAGGTACACAAAAATTCGGCATGGCACATAGATGTACGACTGAGTCGTAAGGAACTCTTGGAAATTATCATAAAATAATCTAATTTTCACGCTGAAGGCGGACCAACGAGGCCGTCAGTGTAGTTGCGATGTGGGGGAGACCAAAGAACAATAATTGCTCAGGTTCGCTTCTGGCTGGTGAAATCGTTCTTTTTTCTACTGATTACTCTCAAAAGGAATCCAAAACCGGCCGCCAGCAGCAGCGACACGTTACCATTGCTAAAGCGAAAATTAAGGCAGTTTTAAGATCTCGCCGCTAGCTGCTCTAAAAGGAAACACGCCGGACGGAAGTCGAAAATGACCGGAGGCCAGGGAACTGATCGCCGGAAACGTCATTTCACTTTCGGTTGTACAAAACCTAAATTCTTCAAGCCAAAAAGACGTTAAAAAAATTACTCGTGTGATTATGAGAAAAGAGCCGGAAAAGCACTCAAGAATTAGAGAATGCAAAAGCTTTGATTCGACTAAGGCGATTGGCGAAAAAGCAGTAGTGCATTGTAATAATAACCGAACCTTCAGCAGGTGCATCAGTGTTTAGAGTATAACTGACTTCTTGACATTTAAGGTCAAAATCGATGAATGTATGATACCGGCCATACTGATGGTTTGTGGTTGTTGATGATTTTTCTGCACAAATCTTACTTATGGTATAATAAAGATTGTTGTTGTTGTTGTTGCTGCTTTTGCTTGGTTCCCATACATCGAGTTGCTATCATTCAGGAAGCTTATGCCACGGCCACCAGCAAAGAAGGCAAAGAAGACGGGGGTTTAAATATCAAGTATTTTAAAAATACTGATGTAAAAGGATTTGCACGCTCACGATTTCCTCCTCCTCGCTTTCAAAACAATCGGAGAGTAAAGAGCTTGAAAATTGAAGTTTCGGAAGGCTTACCTTAAACCAGACGAATCATTTTCCTGAGGGGAATTACAGACTGAGTGAACCGTCAACCCACGCAAAGTATTGAGGGATTTTTATCATTGTTAAGAATATATTGGACTGAAAAACGATGGCTAGAATCACGCTACGGAAGATGTAAGTGAAATTTATAGAAAGGAAGAGAGTAATTCTTTTCTCCCAGCAGCAGGAAAGTAGACACGATGATGAATTCCGTGTATTTCGGACAAAAGAAAGAAATCGCTGATCGGAAGTCTGTAGTTTAAGGAAACAGCGTGATCCAAAATTGTCGGATATGACGTTAAGCTGTGCAAAACATGACTGTGCTACGAGAGAGGCGGGAATCCAGGGTCCTTTTCCTAAAAAGACCCGGAAACCTCGCGGGTCAAGACACATTTAAAATCAAAATCTTTTGAATATCAACACGGTTTCTAGCTCACAAACCAGTCATTATTATTTCTTTAATGATACTTTCATTGTATCAAAACTTTTAAAACGTTGATCTTCAATGAAAAACAAGGCAAAAATTAAACAACTTTGCGTTGCCGAAATCCGACGGGCACTTCCGAGAATAAGGCCCGATAGTGGGGGATTTGGGGGGCGGAGTTGGAGAAACAGGAAGAAGGTGGGAGCAATTCTATAATTTCGAAGAAATCATTCTAAATTTACATACCAGTCTGCTGAGAGCAATTTTGTGCATGAGCGCTAGGAAGAAAATGAAGAACAGTTTGGTAAGTTTGAGGCAGATAGATTAAGACTCGGGAACGACATCTTGTCGACTTAACTTCCTTCCGTTACTAAGACTGGAAAACAAAAGTCCTTAAATATCCATGACACTACACTGCTAAACTTAAATACCCCTTGACGTGTCTACGTCGGCGGAAGGTCACGACTCCATAAACGTATATTCACTTGCAATATACATATTTTCGCCTCTGACATCAGCTCTTAGAGCGTTAATTTTTCCCTCAAATTTATGCTCTACTTGTTCTTCCTTTACTTTTAATGTCAAAAGCACGCAACACTGACAAAGTTACTGGCTGCTGTTGCAATAAAAATCTACGCCCAAGGTACAGATGACGTCACGTTCAGTGAACCGAAACTTGTAACTCTGTTGCTAGCAGATTACGTATTTCCCGTTGTGTATATTGCTACACAAGTATGAAAACATTTTTCTCGTCGACGTTTTAGTTTTAATCAAGTTTTTTAAAAAAATACCTTAAATTTTTAATACAGTAAAGAAATTCAAAAGGCTTCCACACATTTTAAATGATTTCAGGAAGTTTACAACTTCTCGGTAAAAAGCGTCGTTGTAATGAGCTCATGTTTGAACTCCGTGAGCTATGAATCTACATGAAAGTTTTGATATAATTGTTGCTTTTGAAACCAATTAAATCCTTTGAACACTGAAACCAAAATTTTCGCTAAATAAACGCTAAGTAAATGAGGGCTTTTGCCATGTCTGAGTCATTTTCGGGCGCAAAATGCTGATAACATTATTTAGTTTCGTTGTCTTTGAGCACATTTATTTTTATAGAACTAGGGTGACATGGCCGGCGAAAGATTTCTATAAGCGGAAGTTGCTGTGCATTTCGCCACGTTTTCCATCGTGTGATTAATTCCCGGGTTGCAGCTGCAGCACATTGACTTTATGACTTAACTTTGAAGTAATATATTCGATTAACCAAGCGTTGTGTCTACGACAATGCGTTTTATTTCTCTCACCGGAAACAACTGGTTCCTTTAGCGACAAAGAATTTCTCGATTTACGTAAGAAAAAATCAAGCACATTTTAGCCTCGAATTTGCTCAAAGTAAACTCAAATGAACCCAACGAAAACACCTGAAACGCCAAAGGTTCCGTAAAAATCTTTCAAGTGCATGAATAAAGAGATGTTTTGGTTCACTTTTGTCTCAACACGCGGTCCGTTGTTGTGACAGACGGGAAAACGAAGCAGATAGTTTATCGAGTTTGTTTGCAGTTTTCTCAAATAATTCTGCAGAAAATAATTACATGAGTGTACTTACCTTACATTTTTACAAAAACTCTGGATTTCTCAAGTTGTTTAAGGTGCGAAATCTTTTGATGTGTGATCCATTCAAATGCTCAAAGACAATGACAATCAACACGTTTCTTCCTCTTGATTTTCCCGCTTACTAGGGTCGGCCGCTGATGTGCGAAGGCTCAATGAGTCACTACGCATGTTATTTATGAGAGTTGCTTTTTGGAGTCAAAACGCTAGCTGAAAAAGCTGAAAACACTAACGAAGGAGATCTAGTAAATTCTTCAGGCTTTTTTTGAGACTCAAAAGATCCTCAAAAGTCAGAAGATTTGTAGAGAATCTTAACTACAAAAATATAGATGTAGATGTCTATTTTTAGTGCGATATTTTACTCTTCTTAAATAACATGTTGTTTGGTCACGCTTTAAACAATGGAGTAGAGATTCCAAACATTGGGCGTAAGTGTTTCCTTGTCAATTTTTATAACTTTTAATATAATACTTATTTTAACTTAAAATATAAGCTTAAGACTTATGTTTATTACCAGTATGTCACTCCACATATTAAAGTCAGAACTAGAATTCAAACAGGCCTTTTTTGGAGTTTTTGCTGAAAACTTATCACGCCAGCTCCAGCCTGTTCAGACAATGGTAATTTCTTGTACTGTTTTAATAAATGGGTGCTGTAAATTACTAGTAATGAGAGATTTCTTCAGTTGGAACATTTCAGATGAAATCAGTGGCTGAAGATGATGTAATTTACAGAACAATCGATTGCGCACTGCAGTGTGGCTGCAGACTTATAGGTAAGAGAAGTAAGTTCACTGCAGACTGTTTGCAAAATTTAAGAGTGTCTCATAAGGTAGTCAATGCATAGGGTATTATGCTAGGAGAAGGGGGTAAGTACTGCCATATACGGCTATTTTGAGAAAGGTAGTCGGAAAAAATGTGCAGGCGACAATCCCAAAAGGTAATATGGGATATGTCCAATACACTGCTCCTGATGCTGTAGCTGTACTTGAACCTACTTTTCCTTTAGCACTCACAGACATATGTCCATGACCTCTCCTGCCATTCTTTCAAATTTCTTTGAAAAACAGTGCACTCAAAACCACCCACAATACCTCTCGGGGTTGTCGCTTGCACTTTATCCCACAACCTTTCTCGAAATAGCTGTATGGGCTTAATATACATACCTGCCAACCCCTGCAGTACAAAAAACTGGAGACGTTTAGTAATCTTTGACAATGTGTGAATACTCTCCGAAAATCTCCCAAAGGCCTTCCTAATGTTCCCAACATCAGTAACAGCATGCGAAAACTGCACCAACTTTCTACCAAGTATTGTGCAATTTGATTGGTTGATTTCTGACCAATTACGATACTCATTAAATATACATCAATTTGATTGCTCTCGTTTACATTTTCCGATCAAGAACAGCTCAAATAAGAGGACTGAATCCACTTCTTGTTTCATTTTCCTTTTTGACATCTCAAAAATAACAAAATTAATGAAAAAATTCTGAAAAAGGCTGCAGTAGGTATTTCCCGGGAGATTTGGTGCTCTAACTGGGAGACCGAGAGATCTGATGAAAAACTTGGAGACTCCTGGAAAAACCAGGAGAGTTGGCAGGTATGTATATAGGTATATGCCGCTGTGAAGGGTATGGTTTAGATTTAGGTTTACTTGCAACTCATTAAGCTTTTGTTCTGGCTGGACTGTCCTGCTGACCTCAGTACTTTCTGAAAAATAGCAACTCTAGGATAGGCCATAGGAAGGTATTTTGGGAGTTTAGTCTAGTAAAGGGCAGCAAAGTTCAGGTGGACTAGGTCCGGTATAGGCCAGGGTTTCTACGGTCCCAGCGGCTCATCCCTATCCAAAAATTCTTAAGGTACCTCCCCCAGGGACATTTTACATTAATGACATGATTCTTGAGTGCTTGTTAATCAGGGGCTATGGTCTGTGAGAGCATTGACAAAGGTTTCAAATTATGGCGTAATGATGGCACAATGTGTTTTTTTTTCTGTTACTTGCACACAATTTCCAAGAAAGTTCACCAGAAATGAACATATAGACAACAATTTCCATTGTCTAGAATCCTAACGACAAAAGAAATGTGTTGCTTCAGTATATATCCATACTGCTTACACAGTGGCTTTTTTGTTTTTATCCTGAAACCCCAGTTTCCAGTTTAGCTTCATACTTTCCATTAAAAAATTTGGTCCTTAAGACCCTACCTTTGTCTCAAACACTTATAAAGCACTGTATTGTTTTATGTACAAAGAGAAATGGTGTAACAGAACTTGTCATGTTTCCTTAGGCTTTTCTATAAACAAGTGACAATAAAAAAATATTTATTTCCCATTTTTCATATTGTAATAGTTTCATGCATGATGAGTTAAGGGTTTGAGTCTTATTAATTTTTTGCTTGCTGTAAACAGACACAGCTGCTGTTTATCGGAATGAAGCAGATATTGGACGTGCACTGAAAGAGCTTCTACCAAAGTATGGCCTTTCCAGACAAGATATCTTCATAACAAGTAAACTGTGTGAGTCTTTGGAATTTCTCTAATGAGTTATTAATAAAAAGTTTAAGGCATGTGTCTTAAGTTATTGCCTTTAATTAGCCAAACACAAAAAAAGTGGCTTTTTACAGTCAAACGTTTTGTTCTTTTGCACTAGCATATCTCTATTATTATAAACTGCCAGTTTTGTTGCAGGTCCCGAAGCTCCTTGAGGTCATGCCTCTACTCACAGTCACTTTTTGACACTTTCTCTTCCAAAAGTAGTCAAAGTCAAAACTCAACAAAGTTTCCGGATTTCTTTTTAAAAAAGATTCCAAAAAATATTATTTTTTTAATTAATGAAAGAGAGGCTACATTTGAATGGTCACACAATAGGATTTCATCCACAGACTCAAAAGTTAGAATGCAAACAATTGTTGATATAGTTACAAGAAGTGTTAGCACTGGTTTGTAAAAAAAAATGTGATTTCAAGACTTACCATAAGTTATACATTGTATATATTATGACAACAGTTAATAAGATAAATTTGAAACATGACTTTTAACCACTGTGAATTTATTTACATGCATTTGCATCCATGGATATTTTTTCCTTTTCTTTGTGTAAGAAATACCCTTTGAGCAGATCAGGCCCAATGAGTATCCCGACCCTGAGTACATTAAGGGTTTTAGCAATCCAATGACAAAATGACAACGAGAACATCAAAAAAAAAAAAAAATCGGAGTAATAAGCAAAACAACAACTTTGAATATGCATCACACTTTTTTGTACATTTCTTTGCTGCTTTGGCACTACTGTGACATGAAAATGCCTATTTTTTTGCATTTTATGGAGAATGTCAACAAGCAACAAGGCAATTTTTTTCTCTTTCTGAACTTGGATTATATGCAAGCCATCTGATATTAGGCGATGATGCAATTTTGCACAGTTGACCTCAAATTGCATCCGATCGCACAATTGAGGAAAATCGCATAATTTGTTCAAAAATGCCAAAACTTTAAGTAAAGTAAACAATGGATTCTAACTTTATCAAACATTTTCCCAATTCTAATGTTATTTACTAATTAAGGTGATTTACCACTAAAGAAAACCTTGCAAGACATCTGAAACCTTCGATCGCGGTATTTGGCCCAGTAGTCTTGTCAGCAGTGTAACAGCGTCATGCAATATTAAACAAGTGCTCTTTTTCTTTCTTTCTATAATTATGTTTTTTCCAGGTCAAGATTTAACTATTTTGTTTTAAAATAGATGTTTTATTATTCTTTTACATTCAAATTGCCTGTTAAGGTAATTCCCTGGAAATTGTTCTACTCTCAAACTTTTTTTGAAACTTGGCATAATGAACATTCATGATATGAATATTTAAAAAATGCAATAAAAAGATGGGGTCACCGTGCTTGTTTACGCGTCAGCAGGCTCTAAACTAGGGTATTTTCACTGGTTGCGTGTTAAAAATTCGAATCCCCTTCTTACAAAGTAAAGTCTTTGTTACTTGAAACACACAAAATTTTATCTTGTAAATAAAGCTTCTTTTATTCAAATAAGCACTATTGCTTCATTTAATTCGTTTTTGAATGCCTGGTGGTGGGGCATTGCACTTTTTCGGACAGTTCTGTTGTTGGCGTGAAGTCCTCGCCTTGACCCAAATACAGCAAATACGAAACTATTTTCCCCAAAAAAATCATGTTCTACTATCAAACTTTTTTTCTTCTTCAAATATGTTTTTTATTAGACTGTTCTTAGCAAATAACTGGGAAAAAAATCGGGGGTCACCGTGCTTGTTTCCTCGCAAACTGCTGTGAAAGGTGGTCTGGATGGATAATTTGCTCGGCGGGGACTGGGGCGAGATACAAAATACGAAGTATGCACTCGAGATCAAGCTTGTTTTCGGTTGTTTTTATGTGTTTGATGTCGCCAACACAGAAATTCAAACTTGAGAAGAGTTCATTAAATACCAAGGAAGGAGGTAAGTCAAGATTTGAGGAGATTTTGGAGTTATGAATCTTAATTTTGGGCTATTTTGTAGCACTGTCGTTCTGTTTAATTCCAGTGAGCTAGGGTTCGATTTTTTTGCTTTTGCATAATAATGCTTGACAAAGAAACTTGAAGAAAAGACTATTGATTCCTATTCTTCATATGTTAGCTTGTTTGGTTTCTATACACAGCAAAATGTGAATTCAGCAGCAAACTTCGCGTTTACATCAAAGAATAGTCTATCTCGCGTGGTTCTGGTGCTACGGTGGGTCTTATTTGTTCCAGAAATATTAGTCTCTCCACTCTCGGAGTTTGAACAACATATGTACAGTAGCGATCCTAGGTCAGATACTGGCTCGTTAATGCAGTTGGAGAGCCATAGAGATGTCCCACAGGCTTCACAGCCCCCATAATCCAAAGCCTCAGCCAGGACATTTTAATAATTTCACAACTCGACGGCCGCGAAGTGAAAAACCACTGCAGACTTCGGGATCACGCACATTTCTGTCATTTTCTTGTTTTTCGATAGCAAACCAGGAAACTGTCAGCCGATCTGCGGCATTATTAGTGCGAATAAAAGCTTTAGCTCTGCAAAAGCGGCCCTTTTTTGTTACTTTCGCCCTAGTTGGAAGAACCGCCGCCATCTTGGATGTCCCAATATTATGCGCAGTACAGGGTGCGCAGTGCAAAACAAGGGAATTACCTTAAACAACATTAAAGTGATTTTTCTCCTCTGAAACCTGCATATGGTAAAACAATGTTAATTTACCCTGAAAATATCGTACAATTTCTGATTTTTTATCACACCCTATCAGATGGGCTGGATGGTCCCTTGGAATTTGACTGCAAGAGGGTTTGCCTATATTTGACAAAGGAAGTGGTTAGGAATAATCATGATAAACACTGAAAAAATGCAGATTCAGTTTTTCAGTGATGTTCTCATTGCCATCTCGTTGTTGGATCTTAAAGCCTCTATTACCCCTGAATAAGTTCAGCATTGATCTGTGTCTAAATGCTTTAAAGGTAGGCTGTTATGACTTCATTGCTTGAACTCTAAAAATAATTGTTTTATATAATATTATATTTTGGTATTTTTTTTGTTGTTCTTCTTCTCTCCAGCCCCAAGAGACCATGGATTTGGTTGTGCAGAGGTGGCTTGTATGAAGTCTCTACAAGCTTTAGACTGTGAATATCTTGACTTGTATCTCATTCACTGGCCTGGTGTACAAAAGCTGAAAAGGGAAGATCCAAAAAATTCTGAGCTTAGAAAGGGAAGCTGGCTAGCACTAGAGAAGCTTTATAAAGCAGGTTATTTTTTTTTTGATCTGGACCAGTTGGCGAATTAAATCCATCAAGACAGGTGAAAAGAATGCTTTAAAATTAGTAAAGATGCCAAGTTTGAACATGATAATTTATGTTGAAAAGTAGTAAAGATATAGCTCCACAAAGTCACCATATTTGTACCTGCTATACAAACTATTTTACATCTGTACAATTT
Source organism: Porites divaricata (assembly GCA_038088405.1). Taxonomy (NCBI): domain Eukaryota; kingdom Metazoa; phylum Cnidaria; class Anthozoa; order Scleractinia; family Poritidae; genus Porites; species Porites divaricata. Next base: position 156,240 of record JBBMOI010000026.1, on the reverse strand, counting down.
TCGTGACTTTGTGAATTAGCTATTCAACGTATCACACTTGAACTTGGTGAGTTTCCTAATTTTAAGGGGCTCTTTCAGGCAGTGTCAATGGATATTTGCTAACTGGTCTTTATAAAAACTGAATCATGGGATAATGCAATTCTAAAACTCTGATTGGCTTATAGCCATCATGGTGTATGAGCCATTACACCATGATCTCTAAATATGGTAACTTTACTCGTCCGCTCAGAATTTAAAATAAGTTGAAAATCGGTTGTTTTTACAAATAAGGTCAGGAAGAATTCTTGTTATTTTGTGGACATTTTTATTAAAACATCTATTCTACTCACGCTTGTTGGATATGAGATGATTATAGCCAACTCGGTGCTACGTGCCTCATTGGCTATCTACCATCTCATATCCAATGCACACTTGTGGAATTGTTTATTTGAAGGAAGATCATCGCAGTTATATACGCAACTTATGCATTATCAAACTTGAAAAATTATTATCAAACATGAAAAAAATGTGGAAGGGTCTATTCTCAACTCAGAAAACCCGCATGGATTTCAGACACCCTAAAAATAATCCCCCACCCCCCACCCCAGCCCCTCTAAAATAGTTGGTCATTTAAAGTAAAATTAAGTCTGTGTTATGAGCTCATGCTGCATGGGTCTCCTTCAGGTCTACTCAGAAGTATTGGTGTATCAAACTACACAGTTGCCCACTTGGAAGAGATGTTACAGTATGCTACTGTCATTCCTGCCGTACTGCAGGTGACGCCAGTTAAAATGTTTCTTCTCTTTTGTACAGTGTTGTCTGTTTGCTCCTTTGTATAATCTGTAGCAGTTGGTATAGGACTTCAGTTAGCCTCAGAACAGCTCTTATTCAAAGAGCAACATTCATTCATGAAAGGGCAATTTCTTACATTTATTACTAAGTCACTGAAACTGAAACTATTAATGCATTACAAAATATATTTGTTGGCAACTTAGAAATTTTTAAAGAATAATAATTATTTTTAAAGACAACATTCAGACAATCTCTGGGTACGTATCATGGTATGTGTACTCTCTTTACACGTTTGTGTTTTTTGTTTTAATTTCAGTCTATTAAAGAATTAAGCATGATAATTATTGTCTACATTAACTTCCAAGAAAAATGCTATGCCCAGTGCAGTTTTTCTCCTCATGTTCAAATTGACAGCTTGACTTCTTTCTCTGCATCCAGTCACAGTTTATTGATTTGACAATCATAGATAACTTCTATACTGGTATTCCTGTGCATCCATTTATTTTCCTCTATTTAACAACTCACATGTTTTAAACTGTAGGTAGAGTTTCACCCAAGACTTTTCCAGAAAGGGTTGCTTGAATACTGCCAAAGAAAAGGAATTTGGCTGCAAGCCTATACCTCTTTAGGCCAAGGAAAGGTATGTTATAACCAAGATTTAGTCTTCAGTGGGTTTGTAGTATGGAACTAAACATGTAGCTGAGAGGTTCATTGCATTGAACTGAAATCATGACGTAAATTATGGCTTTTGGAAGTGTTAGGACACTCACCAAATGAGCCACCTGGACGGGACTTGAAAAATCTTAAATTTTAGCATGTTTATAGGACAAGCAGCTCTCGAATGTGCTTGCCCAGGGCCATTGCATCCTTGTCTAAGTTTTTTTATATAGTTAGAAGATAACTTGACTAGGCCATTGCCCATCAGGCAAATAAGAATGAAAACTTACTTGGCTGAAAGGAAAATCTACTTGAGGTGAATTACCACAGGACACTGTTATCAAGCCTTTTTTTAATAGCCACTGAGCTACAGTACTCAACGATCGTCAAAATCTTGGAACACTTGTTTGCGTTTCCCCTGCCCCAATGTTGATTTGGGTATTGCAGTCATCTCTGAGTGCTCCAAAACACATGTGGCTCATTTGGGAAGGAGAGGGGCATATTTGAGTGAGAACAAAGGTGTGAAGAGTGAATGTAAGAAATTTTCCAGAAAATTCACTGAAGACAAACGGTTTCTGTTTCAATGATTTGTGACGAGTATTGTAGGCCTTTACCAGGTTCATGTCCCATGTCCAGTATAGTGCTAGGACCAGCAGTGTTTAGATGACTTGTATGAACAACAATCTCATCTTACGTACATGTGATAACCTGTAACCTCTAGTGCCTTAGTAGAGTATGGTAAGCCATCATGCACATCAGGGCCCAGTTGTTCAAAGCTGGGTTAAGATAACCCAGGGTTAGTTCGAAATTTGAATTCAGATATGAAAGCTAAAAAGCAAATTCAGTTTAATTCCTTTTGTCAACAATTTGATGATTGGCTACTCTAAAAAGAATAGAGAAAATTGTCAGAGAAAATGCTTTTGATGAAAAGAAAAAGAGACCCGGGTTAAAATTTAACCCTGGGTTAGCGCTAATCGGCCTTTGAACAACTGGGCCCAGTAGTCTAATTTACAGTGAAACCTATATCATTATGGGTCCCTTGTTGGTGTCCACTTTATAGGGGGTGTCTATAGACTAGATCCCGCAAGACCCATTAATTTTACAGAAAAACAATAAATTCAAAAGAAAAGTTTGGACTTACTGTTGGTTGTGTCCTGTAAATGTAAAGTGCTCTGCTTATTACTAGACTACTGTATTAACTAAAGTTTTTTTATGAGGGGAAGGGGAGTGGGGCTCGATAAAAGTCCTATCCGGTAATTCGGGACAAGTAGATTTTCTTTCAGGGCAAGTAACTATAAAAGGCCACTCACCCAATGGGCAAGGGTATAGGCAAGTCATTCTCTAACAAAATCATTAACTAAGAAGAGCAAGAAGTAGCCCGGACAAAAAAAATGTGACAGCTGCTTGCCCAAATGACAAGCAGGAAATCCCCTTATTTTTTCGAGTCCTTGGGGGTTGTTTTGTTGTCGTTTGGATTTTAGGGGATAATTTGAGGAAGAATGTTCAAGACCATTTTTATGCAGACAAAAAAGCAAGATTGCACAATGAACCAAAGTACTACGATCTCTTTAGCTCTTAGATGAGTCACCAGTAAGAAGTATAGCTGCAACATACAACAAGTCACGAGCTCAAGTGTTACTCAAGTGGGCTCTTCAACATAATGTAGGTTGGTATGCTAATTATAGTTATTAGTCAGTGTTTAGTACCTGTATATAGTCTCCTCTGAACTCCTTCCACCTGTTTGATGTGCTTCATAAGATGTGGGTACCAGGCTGAACTGGTCTGTTCCTTACAATGTATGTAGTCTCATAAGGGTCATTTAGCTTGCTTCTTTCACTCCTTCATCAGGGCAATTGTTCAGGTTTTGCCAGAGAAATCCAAGTTTTGGTGATTTTCCCTCATAACTTGGTTGTGCGTGAACTTCAGTAGAGGTTTGTGAACAGTTCCACGCCCAGATACGGGTGGTATGCCAATGAATCTAGCACCTTTTCCACTAGATCCTATTGTGACAGAATACGATTACTTTCTGTTGTTCTCAGGAAGTCATACTTACTGAGGGATTAAATTTCCGAATGCCACTTCTGGGTTTAGAGTTCTTTATTATAGTTATATATAGGTACTCTCCTTGTTCAACAGGGGTGATTCCAAAGTCTGTCCGACCCCAGCACATAAAGGACAACTTGAGTGTTAACGACTTTCAACTCTCTGCAAAGGACATGGCCACCTTAAATCACATGAACACAAACACTCGGTTTTGCTGGGATCCAACGGCAGTCACGTGACATTGTATACAGGGAACATTTACCCTAATTTTGTTAACGTTGATCGAACAAGAAAAGAAATCTGCCCACAAGTAACGTCCTCTTCTCTTGATGCTCGTTCCCCTTTGTTCGCCTGAGGTTACGTGAAGGAAGTAGTCGTTGTCATCTCGAAAAAAAGAAAGAAACTGAAACTACAAGATTGTACAATTTGTTTGAGATCTTTCAATAATAAAAACAAGTACGTTACAGTAACTTGAGTAAATTCAGAGTGCTTAGTGTGAAGCCAGAAATAGTATGAAAAAAAAAAAACACTGTCTATACAGTGGACTGTGGATAGCATCCCACCAATGGAGACTACGAGCTTCCCCTACAGAGCAAACGTGCGCGAAAAGAGAAATAACCACGTGCCACTTGAGGGGGCAAGACCTGAGAGACGAGAAAAAAGACACGCCTCTTATCTAATAAACACCCCCTCTACACTGTTAAGGTTGTATTAAACACCCCCCGTGAAAATTGCTCCAAAATACTAGGAAATGGCAAAATCAATCAATTTACTAATTTCATTGATTGTTCAACATCGGTTTGTGTATTATGTCATGTTCATGATTTCAAGTTCAAAGTAAGGTTAGCGCTCTGACCTTCTTGATCTCGGTGGCAAGATGGTGGACGACTTTGTCGTTGCAAGTCACCCTAGTCACCCAAGTCACCCTTGTCAGCAAACTCGTTAAAGTACCCTCTTGTTTGTAGCAAAAGAGAAAAAATTCAATAAGAAACCTTGGAGTGCAAAAGCCGTCAGCCCGCTGTGGAGATCCTACTATCTGAACGCCTGGAACAGGCTACCGTAAAAATACAAAGGAAGCGTTGTTTGACAGTGTTTGATATTTGGGAAAATAGCTCAAAAACCGTTGGTTTTGGATAGCTGGGACAAGAAGACATTTCAAATGGCTCCTTAATTTTGTAATAGACCTCTTTACAGTTGTGTGCTCAGTGCCCTGGCCTTTGAATAGAAGCGAGGCTGGCGGTCAGGCCTTGTTTTGTTACAAAATTTCCTGCTCATTTTCATGTGCAAATCATGGTATTCTCAAGTCAACAAGCCCTTGAACATGATCGATTACATATGAAAAACAAGAAGGTTTGTGACAAAACAAGGCCTGACCGCCAGCCTCGCTTCTATTCAAAGGCCAGGGCACTGAGCGCATAACCGTAAAATGACCTTACAGGTATGTCGCCGTTTGTTTGTTTGATAACTAAAAAGGCTTAGCTCTATTTTTGGGCAGGGGAGCGCGAGTGATCGAAGCCGCGACATGGCCGCGCCGCGCATTTCTATCCCCCTCCATGCTTCTCCCAACAACAATACCACCAGCTACGCAGGTCATAGTAGTTTCAAACATTTGGAGCTTTTTTAATGAACTACCAAACATTGCACTGATAATCCTTTCGTTTACGCGCGACCTGTGGAACTGTGCAAGTGTTTCCACTTTAACTCGGACTCGTGTAAACACCCGAATCGTACAAGTTTTTGCACAGTCTAAGCGGTAAAAGCCTAGAGTCTAGCTATAGTTACGCGCCTTTGATTGAAAAAGCTATAATATCAATGTTGACACGGTAAAAAATTTGAACGGACTCGTGTAACCAGTGGCTTGCACAGATATAAAAATTCGTCGGTTCAAAATTTGTCCTGACCCGTGTGAACGGGATCTCATAATATTACAACTTCATTAAGGAACATAACTCTCCGGTTTTTAACGTACTTTGCTTAGCTCTTGCGCCCATAATTAACCGTAGTCAATCTCCGACTACCTATTTTCGTTTGACGAATGCATGCATTTGCAGACCCTAAATATACATCCGTTTTGCGGTGGGTGGGTGCCAAATCCAAGTTTCCAGCCTAACTTTGGTCCAGATCCCAGTTCCCAGCCAAATTTCGGTCTAAATCCAAATCAGAAGTCCAATTTCCAGGGCTCGTTTTGCGAACTGAAGCGTTTAATGAAGTAATAAGGCATTGATTGATGCTCTTCGGATCACGTAGTTTCAACTGGACTGAAGAAAAACTCTCATTCTTCTGGTGAACACTCTTTCGCTTCCAACTCTTATTAACATAACCATATTAAAACCACTTGTAGGTAAACAAATCGCAGCAATAAAGTATTATTATTTAGGAGAGAAGACAAGATGAGGTTGGTTATTGTAGTGAATTTGTCTGCATTTAATACACATCACTGATAATCAGATTTGTATTTTCATAGTTCAAATGAGAAGCTGTAAGGCATGTAGACTGCAAAACAGTCCGTATTTTTGCGTATTCAAGTACGCGAGAGCAGTCAAACAAAAGGTCTGGAACGAGGATGAAAACTCGCTTCGCGCGCGTAAGACTCATACGCCACGCTTTACCGATTTCTTTACTGATTTTGAGAAAAAAGACCGACTGTTTTGCAGACTATGAGGCATGTAATAGGCTTGATTAACGCCGCTCTCTCGGGTCTGATCTTGCTCCTTTCCGAGAAGAGGGAGAGGGAGGGAGGGAGGAGAGGAAGGGGGCTTATTTCTTGAACAGTTTATACAGTTATTAATGCGAACAAGTCACCCGACAGGCGTTTCTTTCCTATGCAAGTAACCAAATAGTCATAATTTCGACCCCTGTTGGGAAAACCCGGATTTGTCTGTACCTACTCCCAGATGGTATCTATTTGCTTTCTGAAGCTCTTGCAAAAATCAAGATAGTGAACCTAACCTAACAAACAATACTGCGACACAATACCGTTGCCACTCTCCTCTCTCTTGTAGGAATTATGCGACGGCAATGTAATAGTGACATCACTTACCAAGTGTGTTTGTCGTTGTATTGTTGGAGGTGAAATTCGTTCTCCTACGAAACATTGTCTAGGCTGTCTTCAAAATTTGCTTAAACCAATCAGAAGTACTGCCCAGATCTGGATAGTTACGAAAATAAGAATCCATCCCCGGTGGGAGCCGAAGTAGCTCTCACTACGGTGTGGGGTGTACACGTGCAAGTTGATAGAGTACAAAATTCAGGGTTCGTACAGAGTTATAAGTGAAGGTAAAGAAACCTTATCGTTATTAGTATTAATTTCGTAACGAGGTGTTAAGACAGTCAAGTATTAATAGTTTTTCAGTTATGTTCTTTTCTGTAAGGTGAGATAACCATGGCATATGCTAATCATCAAGCACTTAAGTGGCTAAAAGCTGTAAAAAGAGGTCGTGAAATTTAAAACAAAAAATAAAAAAAACGGTAAAATACCCCTGAACTCCACGATAAGCACAGGACGTACACGCCCCTGTCTTTACGAGGCTTGTGTGTCAATATTTAAGATGCGTCCTGCTAGCTGCTTGGGCTTGTTACCACTCGATGTAGCCGGAGAAGATTATTAACAATTTGGCTCAAAGGAACAGAACCTCTTTTTTTGGCTTTAAAATTAAAAATATTTGCGATTGGTGCGCTAAGCATGCTCGTTTGCATAACTGCCACACTTAGCGTGTCAAAAAGCATGCATGCTCCAAGAAATAACGGTTACAGCGCCGCGAACACTAGTCTGCGAACACGTTTTTCTTTGTTTGAACAATTAACTATGCGTTTAGTTAGACACGCTGATCTTCTTGTGACTGTGCTGTAACAGAAAAAAAACTTTAAAAATATCTTGCAACGGTAAACAAAAAAAAGTAAACAGGTAGCTGTATCTTTTGCATCCTGTATTATGTGGATGTATATTTATCACGTCCGCTAAAGAGTGATAAATCTAGGGACTTTATGATTCAACGACGCGATGACAACGAGAACGTCACTTAAAAAGTGAATTTGGTTTTTTCAGTATTTATAGCGATCATTCCTACCCACTTACTTTGTCACATATAGGCGAACCCTCCTGAAGCCAAATTTCAAATGACCATATCCATATCCAAGCTCAGAAAGAGGAATAAAATTTCGTCGTTGCTTGTTTACGTCCTCCATAAACGCGAAATAAGGCATTTTCACGTCCTAGTCGTGCAAAAACGGGAAAGAAATGTACAAAAAAGTGTGGTGCACGTGCGAAGTTGCCGTCCGTGTCGTTGGATCTTAAAGTCCCTAATGTCCTTTGGTGAAACGCCAAGATTTCCCCCGGTGACATAATGTGAAAACGCTCTATAAAATCGACCTTTTTAGCTTGTATGTTTTGTTATCCCATTTCAGACTACGCGATGCACATGCTATTAAGGGAATATGCCTTTTGTCTTTTCTTCAATCTCCTTCCCAGAGTCCGCGTTATCGTTTTCCCCGTTGCCCGTTCCACTGGACAAGGGTAACGCGGACTCTGGAAACGAGATTGTCTTTTCTTGAATTAAATTGCGCATGCCTACTCACGGGAATAGGACGATATTTGATTCCATCACGTGCAACTATTTTAGTAAAAGCTCCAACCTCAACAGTAACGTGACAATCTCGTCTCAACTGTTCTCTGACCAGTGGGAATAATGGTGGGCAGTAAATAGTGATGTCACTAACCAAATATACTTTGACATTTTTATGTTTATTAAATTGAGTGGAAGCTCTCACTGTTTGTAATGTGTGTTTGCCTACGCCTCAACTGGAAATCAGCTTTTGTTGTATGTGGATAGCCATAGCAAAGTTAAAAAAATTGTTGATTGATTGATCGATTGAATTATGATAGATTTCGTGCCGCCTGAGCTCCTATGAGCCAGCGTTCAACCTGAGCGAGGGAGGGAAGTTAACCTTAATAAAGCTTCAAAGGGGGCTTTTTCTTCCCTCGTTCCCACCTGGTTAAAACGTGTGTTCACACTGTTGAGGTCAATAATCACCTTACTTTAGCATCGTTGCACATCATAATACGCGCTTCAAGTGTGGCGTTTCCACTGGTTCTAAGCTTAGCCTGAGAAAACACCCGACATTTGGCGACGCCACCACTGGTTTCCCCGCGTAATGACGTCTGAGAAACGAGCGCAGAAATTCCATACTGATGACGTGTCACTACCCCGGATCTGGGTAGTGCTTCTGATTGGTTAAAAATTTGCCTCAACTAATCAGAAGTTCTACCCAGATCTGGATAGTGACGAAAATAAAAATCCATCCCCGGTGGGACCCGAAGTATCCCTTACTGCGGGGGTGTACAAGCTTGTACATGTGCAACTAATTTCATCGATTGAAATAACTTGACAAAACTCAGGGTTGGTAAAAAGTCTTGAAATTTGCTCAGCAATTTTCCAGAACCTGAAAAAATTCTGGAAAATGGAGATAAAGTCTGGAAAAATAGTGGAAAGTCTTGAATTTTTTTTTCAAAGCTACAGCAATTATTGCTTTGTAAGTGATTTTTTTTCGTTTTGGTGAAATCTTATTCAGTTTCTTCGGTATGTTTGCAGCTTATCATCAGTAATGAAAAAAGTTCTGTTCCTGCGTTTTGTAAGATCTCTATTGATCAATGACCTATTTGATAACCTTGAGTCTGGAAAAAGAAATTATTGTTTTGTAAAAAAATCTGGAAAAAGTCTTGAATATATTTTCTGGTATATGTGCAAAGCGAAAAAGGATCACCTCGGGATTTCAGAAAGTAAAGCAGGGATGTTGGAACGGACCTAAAAGAATTTTTACCAATCTTCGATGCGAACGCAGGCGTCTAGAGTTTTAGAATCACTCTTACGATCAACGCCACGTTGAAACATGTGGCTAAGCTCTCTCTTTATTTGTCATTTAATGTTTAAAAAATAAAGACATTCATGTCAGGTTTATCCGTAAGGATAATTTTCTCAGTTTTTATCTGTTGATTTCCTAACATGATTGATTGTAATACTTGCTTGAACCTGATGTTTCGACTTGGCCGTCAACGTAATTCTACGATTCCGAATCGACGGGAGTGATCGTGGCAGTAACTTTTATGCGGAGACCCAAGGTGATATTCCTTGAATCAGGAAATAAACAGGTACAAATTTTGCAAAATACTTGTTATGGATTAAACTGGTCGACATGGAACTACTACGGTAACCTTTTTTGTGTAGATACAGCAAGAAAAACAAATACAACAAGTGAATCGGCTTCTGACGCTGAAAACTGAACAGGAGTGGAGTAGTGATAAGGCAGGGCACTTGCTTCCCTTCCCCCAGGGAGTGGGGTCCCGTACTTCCTATAATGGCCTTTGTGGGAAGGTTCCGACCAAAAGGGGTACCTTTTTCATGCTTTAGGTATAAAATGAAATGGTACGAGTTTGTTGTTGGTTCTCTGCCTGGCTCCGAGAGGATTTTCTCTGGGTTCTCCGATTTCCCCCTCTCCAAAAACAAACCTTTCCAAATCAGGCACGGATCCAGGATTTTGAAATGAGGGGTGAATTTTTGTAATAACGTAATAGAACCAAAGCCTGGTTGAGGTGTTTGAGGTCTGTGCATCAGCTTGATTGGTAGAACCGGTCATCGCTTATGCACATTCTCCACCTCAATCAGAGAAATCAAATATTATTTCAATATTCGAGGGATAAGAAAAAAAAAAGAAGAAGGGGGCTCAGAAAAAAGGGGGTGAAAATTCACCCATTTCACCTCCCCTGCATCCGCGCCTGCAAATTCCAATTCAACCCAGAGCACACGAACACGTATAAGTTTTTAGCAACTTGTAAATGCTCCGTGGTAAAACAAATTACAAATTACCAGTTTATTTGTTTATTTTTTTACACTGATACCTTGGTTACGTCAGAATTAACGTTGCTGTTTGACGTGAAAATGTGATTCTAATTCTCTCTGATATAGGAAATGCTGATTTTTTTTGTTAAAGAGAAAATAGATGGTGAAGGATAAACACAAGAGGTCTTAACAACGAAAGGCTCAATAAAGTTTCCTCGTTGAGTTTATTTTTTAAAACCTGGTGAGATTACATATAAAAATTATACAGATTACAATGAAACCTTCATGTGCGGCATTCTAGGATACGCGACATGTTTTCCTACTCTAAGGTCCTCTAAACACTACTGAAAACTGGACCAACAAATCTTTGCACTTTAGGTGGATATTTTTTTTCTAAAGCAAATACTTAATAAAACGTACTACTCTTCTATACTAACATACTAACCTATGCTCAGGCATGAATATTATACAATGAAATAACCTTTAGTTTACCACTGTGATGGCTAGTTTGGAGTTTTGGCAAGTTTGTTTCGCTAGGCTTTTACTTGACTTAATTGAGTCGTCAAACCTTATTTCATAAGGCAAGGTTGCAGAACCATATACTGTACTTCTATGTCTACAGAAAGATTGGCTCTAAAATATATACAATTCGACTAAACAAACTATAAACCTTGCAATGCTGTTTACATTGTAATCAAACTTCAATTTGCGATTAAGAATCTCGTTTACGTGAAAACTATTTTTTAGTTGTAGCCTTAGTGACCAATTAAGGAAGTAATTTAACAAATTACCTAAATAGATAGCCTGGGAAATTATCTAATCCTGATGTTATTCGCGTCGCAATTACAGTGTATCAATGTCCGAGCTACCGATGTACTCTTTTACGAAGCTGGTGATTGGTGCTTTTGCAAAACATTTTAGACCGAGATTAGTCAAGAGTACTCAAGGTATCTATGTACAAACACACAGCTGCTGGGCCATGCAAGTCAGTTCTCTTTTAATTCTTCCAGTCTGGGCTATGTTCGTATGCTGCAAGGATTGACCCTTTACATTTTCCGCCAGGGATTACTTCATTGGAATTCTGTGGAAGGGCTGTTTCGTTATTCCACGGTCTGTCGTTAGTGTATACCTGCAACAACAATGTATACGAAACATAAAAATTAGTGAAACACATATATTCCTTACGAAAGACTCCAGCTGTGGTAAGTGGCATTTAGGTTCATTTTATATTCAAGAGGGATCCTCCGGCTTTATCATGAAGGAAGAGGTTTACTTATTTTAAGTTTATCCCACCACTAAAACTTTCTAATTATTTGCATCATATATGAAAAGCAGGGTGCACAGCTAAAATAGGTTTGAAACTTCTTGCCTTGATGACCTATGGAATCTCGGTCTTCCCTCTTTGATCCAAGTTTAGAACCCTGAGTGTACTACTGTACTTCAGTCAATGTCCGCGAAAAGTGCTCTTGTTACGATCAAGACTCCATACACAGTCCACAGTTTGGAGTTTTCAGTGTTTACGATCAATTCTCAGGTCTAGATCTCCGCCATAATACTTTTATTCCGATTATCTTTATATCAAAGAAAAAACTACCTTGGACTGTTTGTTTTGGTTTCATATCTAGAATTCCCATCCCATTATATTCAGAAAGAAAACAGTTTGTCAGCGAAGCCTAATGTTCATTTGAGCGGTAGCAAATAAAAGAATATTCAATTATTTGTGCCTCATATATCAGGAAGAAGAGAAAAGATTTAAAATCGTTTTGTGTTATTGTAGGGATACGAGGCTTTAGTTTTTGTGTGTGTTTAGTATCTTTCGATGTTCAAAAGCGGTTGATTGACATTTTACCTCAGTCACAGTAAAAGCTGATTTCAGGTGTAGTCAATAATGTGGCTTTTAAGAGTAAATACTGCTTTTTAATTAGTACTTCCATGAAAGTACCAAATGTACCCAGGTTGATAAAAGACTTTCTAGGGCCCTAATTATCAGAAAGCAATTACCTTCACTTTTCTTCACCAAAGTGAAATGACACGTCATCTCCAATCAGCATGAAAGGTGCCCATTGCCTCACTTCAGAGAAACCGTTTTTTCGCATCCACTTCATGGCCCGGTGAAGACATTCACTTGCACTTTCTCCTTGGACAAGGGTTTCGTAGAATCTTCTCATGAACTGTTCTGTTGCCTTGTCTTGTAAGGCCCATAGTGCCACCAACACTGAGCGTGCACCCGATCCTAAGAATGCTCGAGCGATTCCAACAACGCCTTCTGTTTTGATCTGTCCACGTGCGGTATGACAACAGCTAAGGACCACCAATTTGGCTGAGAGTCTAACTTGTGAAATGTCGGTCATTGACAATAAGTAGTCTGCTTCATGTGGAGTCCCTATTGTCGAGTCAGGGGGGGTAAGAGCAATTTCTCCTCTTTCAGCATTACCATGAGCAGCGAAATGTATGAGACTCACTGAAGGTATTCTCTGAAGAACTGCCTGCTTTGTTGCTTGCTCTCCTATTAGAAGGTGAGATTCAGGTAGTAGGCCTGCAATCATCTCTGCTTCCGCTTTCGCGCCAGGCAATGGACAGAGATACCCTAGCTCTCCCTTGAAATACACATCCTTCACCCTTGGCTCACCCACAATCAATGCAACAGTTTCACTGTGAGAGCCCGCTGGACTGTCCAAAATGAGCTTGAGAGTCGTCAAAGAAGGAACAATGCGTATCTTGAACGAATCTGATAAATAGCGGTTACTTTCGTCATGTAATGCTGCAAACGGAACTTGGAAGAAGCGGCGATCAGGAACAACAATAATTTCAGATCCTTCTAATAAGTCACTTACGGGATCAATCAACATGTTGTAAATCTCAAAAAGTGTTGGTGGTTCAGGGTCTGTGTCTACTTCTTCCTCATCTAAGAAAGGACGCAGGGATGAGACACTATCTTCCAGATTTGATTCGTTAGTAAGTTGGTTGGCGTATGAAGAGAAGAGTGATCGGTCTTCGCATTGCTCTTGAGGTAAAACGTGAAAATTTCTTAATAAGCTTTCGTTTCCAAAAAGGTCATCAACAGAGATTTTGCAGCCTTTGCTAGCATAGCTTTTACAAAGATGCGTTCCTCGGAGATCTATCGGTTTCCCTTGTTTCAAAACCCACAAAAATACACTACAAGAGTAATAGGAGATGTATAGGCAAGTGCTGTTGCAATTTTTCGTAATTAATTCCTCAATGACAGCAAACGGTTGTGTGTCGATGGATATTTCTTTTTCAATAGAGTAACGGTTTGACATAAGTTCTGCAAGAGCTTTGGCCCGTCCAAGTTCAGCAACGTGCAAAGCTTCATAGGGTTTCCCACAACAACAACTTAATGCACTAAACAGACGATAGGGATTCGCGTGGGTGTCAAAAAATGATATCTTTCGGTGATCTTTGTTTCCTAAAAAACTATGCATTTTTTCGCAAATTTGAATACTTGTATGAAGACACTCTTCAGCCTTTGCATATTCTGCGACAGATCGAAATAATAACGCTCCTAGGTTATTGTAGCATGACGCTTCTCCGTCTCTGTCGCCAATTTCTGTATGGATGGTAAGTGCTTTATGAAGATATTCTTCAGCCTTGGCATATTCTGCGACAGATTGAAATAACACTCCTAGGTTTCCGTAGCATGTCGCTTCTCCGTGTCTGTCGCCAATATCTTTCTTGATGGTAAGTGCTTTATGAAGATATTCTTCAGCCTTGGCATATTCGGCGACAGATCGAAACACACATCCCAGGTGTATGTAGCATGTCGCTTCTCCGTGTCTGTCGCCAACTTCTGTCTTGATGGTAAGTGCCTTATGAAGATATTCTTCAGCCTTGGCATATTCTGCGACATATCGAAGTACCGCTCCTAGGTTATTGTAGCATGACGCTTCTCCGTCTCTGTCGCCAATTTCTGTCTTGATGGTAAGTGCTTTATGAAGATATTCTTCAGCCTTGGCATATTCGGCGACAGATTGAAATAACGCTCCTAGGTTTATGTAGCATGTCGCTTCTCCGTCTCTGTCGCCAATTTCTGTCTGGATAGTAAGTGCTTTATGAAGATATTCTTCAGCCTTGGCATATTCGGCGACAGATTGAAACACCCTTCCTAGGTTTATGTAGCATGACGCTTCTCCGTCTCTGTCGCCAATTTCTGTCTTGATGGTAAGTGCTTTGTGAAGATATTCTTCAGCCTTGGCATATTCTGCGAGAGATTGAAATAACACTCCTAGGTTTCCGTAGCATGTCGCTTCTCCGTCTCTGTCGCCAATTTCTGTCTTGATGGTAAGTGCTTTATGAAGATATTCTTCAGCCTTGGGATATTCTGCGACAGATCGAAATACCGTTCCTAGGTTTAAGTAGCATGACGCTTCTCCGTTTCTGTCGCCCGTTTCTGTCTTGATGGTAAGTGCTTTATGAAGATATTCTTCAGCCTTGGCATATTCTGCGACAGATTGAAATAACGCTGCTAGGTTTCCGTAACAGGTCGCTTCTCCGTCTCTGTCGGCAATTTCTGTCTTGATGGTAAGTGCTTTATGAAGATATTCTTCAGCCTTGGCATATTCGGAGGCAGATTGAAACACCTTTCCCAGGTTTATGTAGTATGACGCTTCTCCGTCTCTGTCGCCAATTTCTGTCTTGATGGTAAGTGCCTTATGAAGATATTCTTCAGCCTTGGCATATTCTGCGACAGATTGAAATAACGCTCCTAGGTTTCCGTAGCATGTCGCTTCTCCGTGTCTGTCGCCAATATCTTTCTTGATGGTAAGTGCTTTATGAAGATATTCTTCAGCCTTGGCATATTCTGCGACAGATTGAAATAACACTCCTAGGTTTCCGTAGCATGTCGCTTCTCCGTGTCTGTCGCCAATATCTTTCTTGATGGTAAGTGCTTTATGAAGATATTCTTCAGCCTTGGCATATTCGGCGACAGATCGAAACACACATCCCAGGTGTATGTAGCATGTCGCTTCTCCGTGTCTGTCGCCAACTTCTGTCTTGATGGTAAGTGCCTTATGAAGATATTCTTCAGCCTTGGCATATTCTGCGACATATCGAAGTACCGCTCCTAGGTTATTGTAGCATGACGCTTCTCCGTCTCTGTCGCCAATTTCTGTCTTGATGGTAAGTGCTTTATGAAGATATTCTTCAGCCTTGGCATATTCGGCGACAGATTGAAATAACGCTCCTAGGTTTATGTAGCATGTCGCTTCTCCGTCTCTGTCGCCAATTTCTGTCTGGATAGTAAGTGCTTTATGAAGATATTCTTCAGCCTTGGCATATTCGGCGACAGATTGAAACACCCTTCCTAGGTTTATGTAGCATGACGCTTCTCCGTCTCTGTCGCCAATTTCTGTCTTGATGGTAAGTGCTTTGTGAAGATATTCTTCAGCCTTGGCATATTCTGCGAGAGATTGAAATAACACTCCTAGGTTTCCGTAGCATGTCGCTTCTCCGTCTCTGTCGCCAATTTCTGTCTTGATGGTAAGTGCTTTATGAAGATATTCTTCAGCCTTGGGATATTCTGCGACAGATCGAAATACCGTTCCTAGGTTTAAGTAGCATGACGCTTCTCCGTTTCTGTCGCCCGTTTCTGTCTTGATGGTAAGTGCTTTATGAAGATATTCTTCAGCCTTGGCATATTCTGCGACAGATTGAAATAACGCTGCTAGGTTTCCGTAACAGGTCGCTTCTCCGTCTCTGTCGGCAATTTCTGTCTTGATGGTAAGTGCTTTATGAAGATATTCTTCAGCCTTGGCATATTCGGAGGCAGATTGAAACACCTTTCCCAGGTTTATGTAGTATGACGCTTCTCCGTCTCTGTCGCCAATTTCTGTCTTGATGGTAAGTGCCTTATGAAGATATTCTTCAGCCTTGGCATATTCTGCGACAGATTGAAATAACGCTCCTAGGTTTCCGTAGCATATCGCTTCTCCGTCTCTGTCGCCAATATCTGTCTGGATGGTAAGTGCTTTATGAAGATATTCTTCAGCCTTGGCATATTCTGCGACAGATTGAAATAACGCTCCTAGGTTTCCGTAGCATGTCGCTTCTCCGTCTCTGTCGCCAATTTCTGTCTTGATGGTAAGTGCTTTATGAAGATATTCTTCAGCCTTGGCATATTTTGCGACAGATTGAAATAACACTCCTAGGCTTATGTAGCATGTCGCTTCTCCGTCTCTGTCGCCAATTTCTGTATTGATGGTAAGTGCTTTATGAAGATATTCTTCAGCCTTGGCATATTCTGCGACAGAATGAAATAACGCTCCTAGGTTTCCGTAGCATGTCGCTTCTCCGTCTCTGTCGCCAATTTCTGTCTGGATGGTAAGTGCTTTATGAAGATATTCTTCAGCCTTGGCATATTTTGCGACAGATTGAAATAACGCTCCTAGGTTTCCGTAGCATGTCGCTTCTCCGTCTCTGTCGCCAATTTCTGTCTTGATAGTAAGTGCTTTATGAAGATATTCTTCAGCCTTGGCATATTCTGCGACAGAATGAAATAATGCTCCTAGGTTTCCGTAGCATGTCGCTTCTCTGGCTCTGTCGCCAATTTCTGTGCTGATGGTAAGTGCTTTATGAAGATATTCTTCACCCTTGGCATATTCTCCGACAGATTTAAACACCATTCCTAGGTTTATGTAGCATGTGGCTTCCCCGCCTTTGTCGTTGACTTCTTTGTTGACGGAAAGTGCTCTTTTGATGAATTCTTCCGCTTCCTTGTATTCACATTTTCGGTAGTACATTGTTGCCAGCTTTAAGGCTGTCCCACCTTCTTCTTTTTTTCTCTTACAATTACGAAGTAGGACTAAAAGCTTTTTGCCAGATTCTACAGCTGGTGAAAGGTTCTCAATAGCAGCATTCCCATAAAACACTCTTTTGTACAGCGCTATACTCACTTTTGTGGCCGCAAGGTCATTTTCTTTCTCTAAGGCTTTGTTGTTTAGGAGTATTAAGCACTCGTTCCACAGCATGATAGCCTGGACAACTCGTTTTGTTTTCCAAAGGAAATCCGCCGCGGAAATCATGCCGCGCAAAATCTCTTTTAGAACCTTGTCCATGTGGGTCTTGTCTGAAAGATGGGTAAAAACAAGATCAGAAATATTAGCAAATTGTTGTACGGAAGTTATAAGCACTATAGCTTTTAAATTAAAGAAGCCAGTAACAAACGCTATAATAGATATCCCCTTGGTTTTAGTAACAGATAGGAAAAAAGAAATTTTTCCTCGAAATAAATGTTTTTTTCTATTGCATGAACAAATCTGTGATCGGGTTAGCTGTGATTCAATAAAGCATTCTGTTTTTGTTACATAGACGTACACAGGAAAACACATTTACGAAAGATTTAGGTGACCTGGGTAGAAATAAAGCAGTTCAGTTCAGTTAAAAGCAGTTCAGTTTCGATGTATTAAAATGATGTTTGAGTGTTTAAAAATTATATATGTATGTCTATAGTTCATGTCTGCAGTCTTGTATTTACAATGAAAGAAACAACAAGTTTTTACGTTTCATTGCATTTTCAAAAAAATAAAAACCACCTGGTTTCTCTGATGAAATTTTGAGTTAGGAGCAACTTATCTGGAAGAAAGTACGTCTAAACAGTTTTATCCCATACACAATTGCAGTGTTAACGAAAGGGAGACAGAGATAGGTTAGGAGATGTGGCGAGGCATCCTGTAAAATACATTCAAATTTCAGACACACATACATACACACATTGTATTGAATAAATACTCATCTGAGATTCTTCAGTGATCAATACTGGGATTACAGACAACGATAAATAAATACTATAAAGAAAAACTATTCGTAGAACGCAAATTATTATCCACAGGAATATATTACAATGCTCCTAAAATTAAGTCTAAACAAGAAGGGAGTTTATTTGGTTTGGGAAGAGGACGTTATTAACTTCAAAGCAGGAACTAAAGCTAATGAAAGTAAACGACAACAAATTGAAGAGTCAAGGATCTTATTACGCGTTTTGGAAGAATGGGCTTCAGTCTAAACACTCCAGGAAACACTTGTTGCCTTATTGTTATATATATCTTGGACGAATACCACATTTCAGCGTCGCTTGAGGGCCCTCGGAGAGAGTTTAAGACTGGGTTGAAAACTGCAGAGGGATTTAGTTGCGTCACGTGTTTCCAACGACTGACTACACTGATTCTGTTCTTAGTAAAAATCTTACATTGTAGACGTTACGTTGCCTAAACTGTTACGCACATAAACGAAATTGTTTGTGTGTGACTTCATACAAACTCGCTTACTTAAGGTAAAATGTAATATAAAAACCAGCTCTTTTTCTTGTCACTACAGGTAACCCTCAGCTATCCCCAAGGAGCTTTTGAGGTTGAATTTTCCTTTATTCCACATTATTATTACATTATTATTATTATTATTACAGGAGTGTTTTACTGGAAAATATACCACTCGTAAAATTCATAAAAACTACATCCGGGACCAGGGTAGTTTATTTTCCATAATCTCACACGTGAGTTTATCGATGACGTAGTTTCGGTAATTTCCCTTCGAAATTTGTAGGCGTCTTGCGTCTTTTGAGTTTTACTTACATATTTTTCAAAGCTTTTCTTATATTTTGTCATTGTAGAGTCCTATTCAGCTCAGTGTTGTTTCTCAAGATTATTGTAACCAATGTCTCATCTTGCTGTACTGTATAAATTTGAGCCGTCACATTTACCTTTTGGCGAATAAAAATCTATTATCTTATCGATGTCGTTTTGTCCATATAATAAAAAGAACATTACACGGCGGCTTGAAGATATGAATTTTATTTTCTCGGGGCAAAAACAATATGCTCTATGTAATATTATAATGACCGTAATTATTTGGGAGAGCTCATTCTGAAAGTCGCTTATAATGATGTCTCAGCTCAAAGTCACGTTGTAAAGAGAAAATATCCTCGTTGAACCACCCATTCAAATAGTTCTAAGCAAAGACACCTAAACTGAACGCCATCGGGTTGTGAAAAGCTCGTCGAGAACTAATTGCAAAGTTGCTGAAGTGATATGATTATGCCTAATATGGCTCTGGTTCGCTCGAAAAGTGAAAAAGAAAACGTAGCAGAAATTTGTGCTGCTAAAGGTCAGCTAGAAAGTGGCTCCCAAACAAATAAATGTTTAACAGTAAACAGCTTGTGGCGGCCATTTGCGGCGAAGTCTCGGCCAAGATGTCCTAATTGATTGCTAGGCTGGACAAGCTATCAGACCTATTAGGCATGGAAACCACGCTGTGACGCAGGATTAAATGGGTTCTTTGGGTCTTTCTTGCCTAAACCACCGCGATAAACGTGGTTAACTTAACGAAACATGGATGAGTTTTCAGTTCCTCGGTATAAATTCGTTGGACAGTCGAGAAATAACAAACATGGTGGAGGAGTTGGAGCGTATGTTGATCAATCTTACCTTTTAACAGAAAGAGCAGATTTGTCTAGGAATCTGGATTGTAGAATAGAGGCACAATTTATAGAACTTAATTATAAACCCAGTTATATTTTGATAGGTGTGATTCATAGACCTCCAACGATAACTATAATCTATTTGAAAAAAATTTATTTGGTATTTTACGATTAAAAAATGAGAAAAAATAAAAAATGTTGGTAATGGGGTAGTTCAATATAGATCTTTTAAAGCATGATATAAATAAAAATTTTACAAATCAAATGTACTCGTCGTCGTTCTATCCTCTTATAACCAAACCGAAAAGAATAACTAGGACAACTGCAACTCTGATAGATAACATATTTCTAAATAAATTTGATAACAAAATAAGAACAGGACTATTGATTACTACCCTGCGAGCAGTGGTTTGTCCAGGCCGGACACTGCGAGCAACCAGTTGATTTTCTATCGAGCATGCGCATCCACGTGATGCCTACGTCAAAACGTCAAATAGCGTCACTTCATCTTCAACATCTTGTTTCGCAGGAAACATTAGGGACTTAAATATCCAACGACAAGACGACAAGGACGTCAACAAAAAAATAGGTTTAATAAGCAAAACAACAACTTTGCCCGTGCATCACGCTTTTCTGTGCATTTCTTTGCCGTTTTGGGGGTTTTTGCACGACTACGACGTGAAAATGCCTAATTTCGCGTTTTATGGATAACGTAAACAAGCATCGACTTAATTTCTTTTCTCTTCGCTCCTGAACTTGGTTATGGTCCCTTGGAATTCAAATTCAGTTGGGTTCGCCTACATTTGAAAGAGTCGGTAGGTAGGAATGAATAATCCCAATAAATACTGAATTGAAGGAGCGCAAATTCACAGCAGGCGCGCGTTTAGGCAGCGGTTGTAAGCGTAAGCAAATGCGCGAGAGCCTTAACTTATTTTTAAACCCTTGGTTTTACATGTTTAAATTTAATTTATTCGTCCATGGTGCTGGGAGGCGGTTTGATCAAAGAATCAGATAGTTGCTCGCCGTGGTTTCTCTCCCTTCGTAGCGTAGCGTCCGGTCTGGAGAAACCACTGTTCGTAGGCTAATTGATTAGATTTGTCAGATCATCTTCCTTGCGAAGTTCAGATCACCTTTCGCGTATTTCAAGCAAAAACTCAAACAACAGAAAGGAAGAAAAAACGTGTCATAAATGATAACACAATAAGTAATTTGTTTCAAGGTCTCGATGAAACTCACTTCGTGTGATGTATATGCTTCTGCTAATCCAGAAAATGCGTACTTTTTGTTTTTTACTTTAAAGATGTGTATATCTGACAAATTCAATGAATGTATGTCTAAGAATACGTAATTACAGACCCAAAAGAAATAGCAACTAAATTTAATGAATATTTTGTTAAGGTCGGACCAAATTTAGCTGCAAAATACCGGTTAATTCTCAAACGTAATCCTATTTGAAGGAAAGAGAAATATCAATTCAGTATTCTTAGATCCAGTTAAAGAAAGTGAAGTAGACAAAGGAATAACACAATTAAATGCAATTAAGTCAAATGGTTATGATAATATTGCCTCAAAGCTAGTCAGGAACATAGCCAGCTACATTGTAAAATCACTAACACTCATCTTCAATTTGTCTTTTGTTACAGATAGCATTAACCACACAGCATATATAAGGCAAATGATAGAGAAAGACTTTCAAACTATAGACCAATCATGTTTTTCAAAAATAGTCGCAAAAGTAATGTACAAAAGAATAGTTAAGTTTTTAGACAAACATGACATCTTATTTAAAAACCAATATGGATTTAGAGCTAAGCAATCTACCCAACAGGAAATACTAGAACTTACAGACAAAATATCATTAGCAATTGAATGAAATTAATAAACTATTAGGATATTTTTTGAAGCATTCGATACTGTAAATCATGAGCTATTACTACATAAACTTGAACATTATGCATGGGGTTAGAGGAACTGTATTGGAACGGTTCGAAGATTATGTTATGAATAGGAAGCAAACAGTAAATTATAAGTCTGTCGAGTCGCATGTTTCAGTTATTACATGTGGCGTACCGCAGGGATTGGTTCGTTGAAAACTCCTATCATTTCTACTTTTTGCAAACGACACAAATTTATTTAACAGTCACATTTAATAATTCAGGCTGAATTATTAAATCAGATTGCAAATCAGGAGTTATGTAAAGTTGCCGATTGGCTTAGAGCTAACAAAATTTCTTTAAATATTAGCAAAACTCACCTTATTATTTTGAAACTAAAATCAAAAAGAAATCCAGTAACTTTGGAATTGAAATCAATAAGGAAACTGTCACAAGTCAACAGTACAAGGTTTTGGGATTAATAATAGACAAAGAACTATTTTGGAAACAACGTACTATGCAATTGGAAACAAAAATATCGAAAATGCCAGGTGTAGTGATTAGATCAATCTTTAAGGACATTGTATCCCTTATATAACACGTTAATCTATCCATACTTGACATGTTGTAACGTTATTTAGGCAAGTAAAACATTACACAAAAGCTGCAAAAAAACGAATTATGATGAGTTTTCTCTTAAGCATAGAGGAGTAGAGATATGGAACAGTTTGCCTACAAAATTAAAGTAAATTAAATCGATGAATGTTTTTTTTAAATCAAAGAAAGACTATCGTCAACTCGTGGGTACGTCGTTTAGAAAATAATGAATTAGTTATCACCTCTGGTTTTCCCACAGTCAATTTTAGGAAATGATAGAAATTCAGATTATAAATATACTATCCTTGTTCTGGAAACACAATACTTTTCTTGCTGTTTGTTGCACTTTATTAACCGTTATTTAGGTATATATTTAAAAACAAAACAAACAAAAAAAAAACAGCAAAACAAATAAGCAAACAAAACAAAAAAGAAAGGAAGAAGGGAAAATGAAGGTTGTTAGCAGAGTTTGAACCCGGTACCTTCGAGTTGGTCCGACCTCACATGGCCACTACGCCATTGAGGATGATCAGATGATTTGATGAAAAGTCTCAAATTTAATGCCTTTTCCCACAGGGTCCAGAGGAGTTTCGTGTGAATAAATGAATTACTTATTTAAAGTCTTACCTTGAAAAATGTCTATACCTGTCGCTTAGCACGATTAATTAGCCCAATGGGATCTTAATGAATCTACTGTAAACGATTTCTTCGCTTCTTATCTGACCCAGATCGACTTTGTTGTTCGCCATTTTGAAAATCAATAACCGCAAGCCATATCCTCGCTGGCGCACGGAACGTCGCCCAAAGGGCGACCGAGGCACGAAGTGCCGAGTAAAATAATGGACAATTTCCGTGCTTTATACTATAAGCCGATCTTGCGACCCCTCAGTCTCTCGGTTTGCGGTCTATAGAATGTGTAACGAAACGACTAAGGAAACTGTAACGCGATCAAAATAACCCATTTTTTCAGAGGTTTTCGATGGGCTTTGATGTTCTAACGACAAACACATCTCCTCTGGACCCTGTGGCCATACTTAATAACCGATTGAAAAAACGACTCGAAGCAATCGGATGAAATTTAAGGCTAATTGAAATCAGGTTACTGACAGTAAAAAACAATGTAAACACATTTCATGGCAATGAAAGAACATATGCGATACAAAGTCGACACAACTCCTCCGCGAAACAGGACGCAAAACATAAGCTTATGTTTTCTTATCTCGATTTCTGCTGTCATTTTAAAGCTAATGCTCAAAATCACATCCATTTCCCCCCGTGATCTTAAGGAGTCCTTATAAACAAGAAGAAGAAGAAGTGCCTTTATTTATTATACATTAATTCATACACATAACCTACTACATTACTACAAGGTATGAGATCAAGCCAGCGTCGAAGTTGAAGGAGTAGAAGAGCAAATGCTCATCTTCTCGTCAAGCTTAATTAACGCCTGGACGAGTCAAAGGCTCTTGAATCGTACTAATCTGAAAGATTCCTGCGTGTCTTAAATTTGGTAAGACCTCTATGATCCTCTATCCTCTGACCGTGCTATAGCGCACGATGCACGCTCTCAGCGAGGAATTTGATGCCACCGAACTTCGGCGCGCGCGTGCTTCTTTGGAAACGATAGATCTTCACGCTCTCGAGTTCGGATCCGATTAATTACGAAAGCGTCTACTACGAGTGAGCGAGTGACTCATTTGCATATCCATGTCCCTGCAATAACTCGTGGTACGCTCGCGCGTACCCACGAGTTAAAAATGAATCGATTTGCTCAAACATTGTATGATTCCGACCTGGAAAACCGTGAGGATAGTAAGAGCTGTTTAAAATAATTAGCAATATTTGATCTATATTGCTACGTTATTGAATTTAATAAAGCCACCGTCATTAATGTAATTTACTGTGAAACTCACAAAACCGTGAACACTGGAGATATTTATGGAATGTTATTGTGTTGCGAGGAAATAGCCAATAAGGCATGAGAAAACTAAATTGTAAACAGTAACGGTAATTAG
The DNA here is from genome assembly GCA_038088405.1 of Porites divaricata. Taxonomy (NCBI): domain Eukaryota; kingdom Metazoa; phylum Cnidaria; class Anthozoa; order Scleractinia; family Poritidae; genus Porites; species Porites divaricata. The sequence continues at coordinate 132,020 of JBBMOI010000026.1, read as the reverse complement.
TTTGTGGTTTTAAGGTTTTCTCGCGTGTCCTGAACATTATTGTGATTGTTCACCACACAATCAACATTCCTGAAATTTTTCATGTGTTCACGGTTTTCTGAGTTTCACGGTAAGACTTAATTGTAATAAAGGAGAGATCTCCTTAGAACAGCTGTAAAAGGCTAGCAGAGATGTTCCTGCTACCAGATATGTTTTGTAATCTTAAACTACTGTAAGAAAGAAATGAATGGCGAAATAAAAAAAAATGGATATACCCTCCAAACCCCCAAAGAGATAGGGGAGTCAGTGAGTGTTACCCTGGCTCATCTGTTTAATAGCCTCCAATTTGTAGCTCAGTGCATGGTCTAAATAACGCTCATATGCTGTCGATTTCCAGTCACCTTGTAGCTTAATATAATCATTAGGCACACCACAATGCAAGGCAAATGAAGCACCCCCTCCCCTGAAAGGGTTTTCAGAGAAACCCTATCTATCGTAGCCGCAGAGATCCAGTGTTCGTTTTAGTTTAGTTGTGAATGTGGTATATGTCAGTGTACGTTTTAAGGACACTGTCCTCTAAGTATGTAAAAGCGGGTTCTAAAGCATATTTGTTACTTTGATCAATACCAGCAACCTTGAAAGCGCGAGTTGTATTTAATCCTGACAAACAGGCTTATCACTCACAAAATCTTTCTGCAACCACCTGGAGACGCTTCAGAACAACTCGAGCAAAGAGCTTTAAAACGATGCTGAGGCGTGAGATGCCTTGATATTTTCGTGTAGAGTGACTATGGTTGCGTCTTTCATGTTTTCAGGTACTTCCCCTCCCTCCAGCACAGGCAGAGGATTTCGTAGAGCTCGGTGAAGGCGACGCCTTTACAGCATTCAAGGATTTCTGCTCGAATACCATCCTGGCCGGGCGCTTTCTCATGTGGAAGTGAACCCAGGGCCTTTTTTCAAATCCTTTTCAGTTGGTTCACTGTCCAGGTCCTCCAAAACAGGTTTGCACTCTATGGCGTTCTTGGCTTCCTCAGACACCATTTTCTCTCTGGTATACAGCTCAGAGTAATGTTCAACCCAGCGCTCCATTTGTTGCACTCGGTCCTGGGTTAACCCGCCTGTAGCAGTTTTAAGGGGGCTGTTTTGTTCTTAGAAGGACCAAGTGCCTGCTTGATTCCATCGTACATATATGGCCTTGATAATACCTTTCTTAACACCAGACTGAATACAAGCACAGAGGTCAAGCCAGTATTCATTTGCGCAGCGTCTGACGCATCGTTGCACATTCAGCGCGCAGCTCGTAGAGCCTGTATTTTTCTCTCCCTCGGATAGGTCTTGTTTGCAGCCAACGCTTTCCTCTTTTCTTCTGTTGCTGGAAACATTGTCTCTATATGCGCCCGAACCAGTCTGCGGATTTGATTTTCTTCTTGCCGAAGTTGGTCATGGCTGTACCATGGATTGCAATTCCCTGAAGTAATCCCATCTTTCTTAATTGCTTCTTACAGAGAGGCTGGGGAGAGATTTCTCAAGCGTAGTCATATGAACTCCATTTTCTGTGCATCGCTTGTCTTGCTAACGTCAATTCGTCAATGTGGTCTTTTTGCGATATATATTGTTTTAAGGGTCGACCATTATTTTTTGGAAGGGGGGATGAAAAATCCGGGAAAAAATTGTTTACAAAAGCAAAAAGGTGAAATAAACTGTTAGCAGACACGAGCTCGAGAAGAAGAAAATAAAAAGTTTGCAGACTAGTAGATAGTCAGCTATAAATCATGACCCAGTTAGTTTGTTTTATAATATGAACGTAAAATATATTTCCAGTGTATAAGAATATGTACCAAACGGATTTGTCACCTGTGTTGACATTGTGAGTGCTAGCTGATTCATGGGTATAATATATTGAGCTCTCAAACAGTGGCCTTCTCCCTTCGCCCCCTCCCCCATTGTTTTCTGCAAACCACAAAATAAAAAACACACCAAAAAAACCGCCAGCTATGCAGGATAGGATGATGCAGTCGGAAAAAACACTTTGCAGAGACAACGACACAGAAGCAAACTGTTTGTGTCCCCAAAAATTTCATCAACCCCTCCAAAAAATAATGGTCCGTCCCTTACCTGCAGTTTCACATTACTGTACATCAGAGATTAGTATAATTACATTGATGATTATCGAAAATAGAGCGCTGTGATTGGCTAGGAGCTTCGCTTTATCCCGCTATAATCACCGCGCGGTGATTATAACATTGAAGGCTAGCAGTTTTCAAAATGGCAGCCAGATTTTTTGATGTTTCGGGGTCGCAAATTGATCAATAATTTTATTTTCTCAAATAATCGTCAATGTAATTATACCAAAACAATTAGTCGCCTGAGGCGACTAATTGTTAAATGGTCATGCAGTGTCACAGTCAGCGCTGTGAGGGATGTGTGGAAGCTTATCTTTGATCAGTGGTATCAGAGATGGGATAGCTCTCCTTGTTAGGATATAAGTTAAATGTGGTCGAGCTTATGCTAATTAATATTTTGGGTAAGAGAAATCAAATATCCACTTTTTCGATCAAATCATGAGAGTATCCGAGTAAAAATGAAGCCAGAGAGGTTGTTGTGTCCCTTTCATGTGTATGCATGCGTCATTCTTTAACGTTATTTTATTTAGTAATACCTTTTTACGAGTTTGCATTATCTGATACATCTCTACTCTTACAGTAAACACCCGCTAATAAGAACCTACTTTTTTTGTAGTCTGGCAAAATAAGTTCTTGTATTTTGGCGTACGTACTTATTAGCAATTTAGGCTAAGTACTTTCTTAATTAGGTTCTTAATTTGTATAAAGGAGACAATAAATTGTTGATTAGCAGAAAAATAAATTTATTGTTAATAATTGTATTTTAATTATTATCATAACCCCAACAAAAATGATTACCGAATTCACATACGGTTTAGTATATTATGCTCTTGTTATACGTAAATTTACATCTCAAATTAAAGTTACATTGTACACTCCTTTGTTAAACTGTTTCTCATAATTTAACTGTAACCCACATGAAATCTGCTCGATCTTTCAGTCGAAACAATATAGACTAACGTCTCGTCTTCGGCGATATCGTCAGTAGTACAGTGGGGATGAAATTGACCCCTTTTTGCGGAGGAATGTCATTAACTTGCGGTGGAATACATTAACGCCGATAGGGTCAAAGCCTTTTGTCTTTATCACATGGATAGAGTGATTTTCCTTGAACCGTGAAACAGGTACTATCAAATAGTGCAAAATAGCAAGAGTAAACAAAAGAAGACAATGGAATTAGTGCATAATAGTGCTTAGTATTCTACTACCTGTTTCACGTAAAATCACTCTAAGATGAGGTCATGCACTTCTTTTAAGTGGTCTAACCCGTTGGACGCCACTTTTGAGGGGCATTCTATTGGAGAGGGGTGGGCAGTAAGGCTTATCGTAGACTGGGGACTTTTTAAAACAATTGAGGCAACCCTTGATAATTAATTTTATTTCACAAACGGTTCAGTAAAAAACTAAGTAATGGACATGATAATTTTGTGTTGGGTACTTAGTATCTTGCCCCGCCCTGGTTGAGCTAAAGCTGGAGCTCCTGGCCACAGGGAGTCCGCACTATCTGTGTAAAAGCAGAGTTATTGTTTTTTTTTTTTCTTAAAGTAAAAAATATTACGTTTCTCAGTGTTGCGATGTATTGGTGGTTTTCAGTGTCACGCCATTCAAAATAGATCAAAATAAAAATCAAACCCGTTCAATGGATAAAGTCCAGAATCTGGGAAATGAAAGGAGGTACATATACAAAGACCCTCGCTAAGATTCAGGTCAGAGGAATTTTTCGTATACGAGATATCCGAAGAAATGTTTTACCCAAACTTATAGAGATTTGTATGGAGACGCCATGCTGGTGCTCACCTGGATGAGCACCAACACAACAGAAACATCTGTTACCGAGTTTTGCTACAAAACCGGGAATTTATTCTTCGAGAAACTCATAAACGTTAAAGTAATACTTTTTCTAATACATGGACTGTTTAGATAGCAAAATTTCCTGAAATAAGTCATTTTTTAAACCTTCATGACAGCTCTCATGGTCGTCATGTAAATGCCGCGTCACGCAAAAGCTTGGAAATTCAAGCGTACCCTATCACAAAACCAAAAACCCTTTTGAAACGAAAATTTGTAAGAAAATTAGTTTTCAGCTGCTCTAATACATCGTGAAAGTAAAATCTCGGCAGGATCGATAGTTTTTTAGTTTGAAGTTTAGTGACGTCATGTGAAAACCAACAATATTGAAATATAACCAAAGTTCCATGAAAAACGAACGTCAGAGTGCTTTACCTGTGGTGTATTGTCCTGTAAGGAATAATATAGGGGAAAGCTTGAAATGCACGCTGTCATCAATGCTATAAGCACTAGAGGAGGAAGATTAAGTAACTTAGAAAGCAAGAATCACCGGTCGCCCCCATTTTTTATCAAATTTTCGACCCTAGCACTATTTCCCCCAAATTCCGTTCATTCTTTCACGAATGCAACGTGATTTACCTAAGTAGTCCATGAATGTATCTTACCTTAAACAGAAATTGTAAGATGGAAGATCGGGTCAACTTATTTTATTAATCCAATCACCAAAACGTAAAATTTTGTGCATCTGAAAAAGAGAGAAAACAAAGCGTTTAGAGGGTGTAGGCGCTAAGTGTCATGAAATGTCAACTTATCGGTAATACTGTGCAGGGAGTTATCTGAAAAAAAAAAATCAGACAAAACAAAAAACAAAATCAAACAACAACAACAAAATCACAACTATTGTACGAGTGTTACAATGCATAGGAAAAAAAAGTGGCTAAATATAACCCCTGGTAAAGATGAGGAAAGCGCAGCTTACTATATACCCTAAACTATTGGTAAAAATAACCTAAAATATACATCTAGAATAGTTTCTAAGGGTCAGTTAATATACTTCTTGATTTGGGACAGCTAAGGATAGAGAATAGGGGGAATTTCGTTGTTCTCCTGGTAAAGCTATTATTTCCCTTCAACCTGATTGGCGATCACGACAAACAAAACAAAGGCCTTTTTTAACTGGCCAATCGTGGCGCGTACTCAAATCTGGGTACATAGCTGGAAGTCCAGAACAAGGATTTCAGCGCTGTTTCGCAGACGGAGTTAACCAGAGTTTAATTTCGTCCGCGTGCAGGCTACAAACCCTCGGCGACCCTTTGAACGCTATTGCCGCTCTCATGCGCAGTGCCCTAAAGTAAATGGCACGCATGGAGACGAGGAAGGCGATGATCAAAGCTTATCGATATGGCTCTACTGCCCCTTCGAGTTGCTCTTTCAGGTTGAATTCATAATATCTTAGGGAAAAGACGCCTAAAATCATCAATAAATCTGAAGAAAACGCCTGATCATGAAGAGAATGTCTTTAAACAAAAGAGGCGAATGACCAATATCGTGCTTGTTTAGCGTTTTTTACTCGATATTTCAGTTTCTGTGCCATTAAAAAATGATCAGAGTCAAAAGGCATTCCGCAGCATGACTAGCCTGCATTTAATTAGCTGGCGGAAGAGTGAAAATTACTAAATGATTGTTTTCTATCTATACTTTTTAAAGTGTTTATAGTAACTTCCTGTATGCGATTTTACGAAGCTGGGTCTCATATTTGATAACAGATCACTCGACTCCAGATTTGGCAAGTGCTCAATAGAAAGGATTAGTAAATGTTAGTTTCGAGAAAAGTGATGGAAATAGGTATTAAAAAACCACTCGCTTTCGTAAAACCTTAAATAGCAATCGTAAACCTGTAAATAGCAATCAACCGCGCTGTTAGGGTTTTTGCATTTGAAGTGGGAGAACCCAATAAGTTTAAATTTAAACTTGCCCTATGATGACAGAAAAAATAAATAGTTTTATAGCACCCCAGCCACCGCTTCTCTTAGAATGCACAGCTGTTAAACTTTAAATAATGGACAAGACAAAATTACTCAATTCTGATTGGCTGAGAAAGAAGTGCATTTCTTCTGTAACACGAGCGCAAACTTGTAACACGAGTGCAAAACCTGTAACACGAGTGCAAATTATTACAAATGGTTTTTGATAGGCTGAAAACACAAAAGAAACCACCATGGACCAATCAGATTTAAGCTGCTTTAACAACAAAATTTAAGAAAATGGCCATGGTTTTGTGCACTCTAGCACTCTAGCTGGCCTAAACATGTTTTAATGCATTAAGGAGAAAGCAGAGGTTACGCGACTTTATTTTTGTAGAGTTAGCGAAAGTGTTAGGAAGTATTCTCTGTTATTCCCTTTTATTCTGATTTTTTAGGTTTTAAAAAACGCGCGAACGAACTAGAATAATGGGTGACATGATTTTTCTTGATTTTTAATGCCGTCAGCTTGAATGGTGGACCGTTATATCCATTTGTCCATTATTTTTCTAAAAGCATATGGATATACAGTACAACTAGAAAATAGAACATCAAAAATGCCTGTAACGTCTTGAATCTCTGTTTCTTCTTCTACATCTGAGGATTTGAACGGTTAGTGACGGTCACTGAGTAGGTTTGGCAGCTCACATAGCATAGCTACAAAGGGAGTTATGCTATAAGAAATAAAAAACAATTTCTACTCACAGGAATTCTGATATGTCCATCGGAGTGTTGAAACTTGGTTAATGGAGGGTCTGTTATGGGGTGTGGCTTAGCTTTGTTTCAAGAAAGGAAATATATGGTATGACGTCAGCGTTCGAAAATGAAGCAATTCATTATTGCTTTTTAAAGGTGATTAACATTAGGTTTAACAAAAGAATCATAAGAAAAAGAAGCCAAACTGCGGTTACCGAGAATGGTGAGAGCTAGTAATCCAGTCGTGGAAGCACAGTTATGTGGGTTTAGTCTATGCTTGTAATAGGGATAAATATAGCCTAGCATGGCATAGCATGGCATGACGTCAAGGTTCGAAAATGAAACAATAGGCCATTTGCATGATCGCGTCATTTTACTACTAGGACCACAATCGTTTAGGGTTTTGCTTTCTTGTGCAAATTAGGACTTTTGTTATTTAAACCTCACTGGGGCTACCAAATTTAAATATGAAAAGAAAAACGAAAAGAATTCTGGTCGTAGTAGTAAAAATGACGCCATCGTGCAAATGGCCTATTGAATAATTTCTTTTTACAATCTGATCAACATTTTATACCGATTTATTATGGTACTTACGCATCAAATCTATTAGACGTAAGGAATAGAAAGAAAACCTGTACCTAGGAATACGGTGATATCTAGTTCGTGGAAGTTCTGTTATGGGCGTGCGGCTTAGCTCTCAGCTTCTATTCATTAAGAAAATATACTGCCTGACGTAAACGTTCGAAAAGGAAATAGAATTGATCTTTGTTTTTGAAATGTGACCAACAATATGCTGATCATAATAAGCTTTCCCCTGGAGTTAGATTCCGAAAATTTCTCTCCGAATATATTTATCTTTCCAAGAATGTTTTGTTTTTATTAATTTAAATTAGAGTCGAACATAGTCTGTAAGCGTTTAAGGCTTTTAGTACGAGCCAGGGTGGAAAACGAAAATCTACTTGAGGTGAATTACCAGAGGACACTGTTTTTAAGCCTTTCTTTCAATAGCCACTGACCTACAATACTCGATGATCGTTAAAAATCTTGAAACACTTGTGTGCGTTTCCCCTGCCCCAATGTTGATTTGGGTATTACAGTCGTTTCTGAGTGCTCCAAAACACATGTGGTTCATTTGGGAAGGAGAGGGGCATATTTGAGTGAGAACAAAGGTGTGAAGAGTGAGTGTAAGAAATTTTCTAGAAAATTCACTGAAGACAAACGGTTTCTGTTTCAATGATTTGTGACGAGTATTGTAGGCCTTTACCAGGTTCATGTCCAATGTCCAGTATAGTGCTAGGACCAGCAGTGTTTAGATGACTTGTATGAACAACAATCTCATCTTACGTACATGTGATAACCTGCACATCTGGGCCCAGTTGTTCGAACGCCGGTTAGCGCTAACCCGGGGTTAAATTTTGACCCGGGTTTCCCTATCTTTTTATCAAAAGCACTCTCTGGGATAATTTTCTCTATTCTTTTTAGAGTTTCCAATCATCAAATTGTAGGCAAAGAGAATTAAACTGAATTTTCTTTTTAAGCCCTCATATCTCAGTTCAAATTGCGCACTAACCCTGGGTTATCTTAACCCAGCTTTGAAAAACCCGGCCCAGTAGTCTAATTTACAGTGAAAACTATATCATTATGGGTCCCTTGTTGGTGTCCACTTTATAGGGGGTGTCTATAGACTAGATCCCGCAAGACCCATTTATTTTACAGAAAAACAATAAATTCAAAAGAAAAGTTTGGACTTACTGTTGGTTGTGTCCTGTAAATGTAAAGTGCTCTGCTTATTACTAGACTACTGTATTAACTAAAGTTTTTTTTTTTTATGAGGGGAAGGGGAGCGGGGCTCGATAAAAGTCCTATCCAGTAATTCGGGACAAGTAGATTTTCTTTCAGGGTAAGTAACTATAAAGGGCCACTCACCCAATGGGCAAGGGTATAGGCAAGTCATTCTCTAACAAAATCCTTAACTAAGAAGAGCAAGAAGTAGCCCAGACAAAAAAATGTGACAGCTGCTTGCCCAAATGACAAGCAGGAAATTCCCTTATTTTTTCGAGTCCTTGGGGGTTGTTTTGTTGTCATTTGGTTTTTAGGGGATAATTTGAGGAAGAATGTTCAAGACCATTTTTATGCAGACAAAAAGGCAAGATTGCACAATGAACCAAAGTACTACGATCTCTTTAGCTCTTAGATGAGGCACCAGTCAGAAGTATAGCTGCAACATACAACAAGTCACGAGCTCAAGTGTTACTCAAGTGGGCTCTTCAACATAATGTAGGTTGGTATGCTAATTATAGTTAGTAGTCAGTGTGTAGTACCTGCATATAGTCTCCTCTGAACTCCTTCCACCTGTTTGATGTGCTTCATAAGATGTGGGTACCAGGCTGAACTGGTCTGTTCCTTACAATGTATGTAGTCTCACAAGGGTCATTTAGCTTGCTTCTTTCACTCCTTCATCAGGGGAATTGTTCAGGTTTTGCCAGAGAAATCCAAGGTTTGGTGATTTTCCTTCATAACTTGGTTATGCGTGAGCTTCAGTAGAGGTTTGTGAACAGTTCCACGCCCAGATACGGGTGGTATGCCAATGAATCTAGCACCTTTTCCACTAGATCCTATTGTGACAGAATGCGATTACTTTCTGTTGTTCTCAGGAAGTCATACTTACTGAGGGATTAAATTTCCGAATGCCACTTCTGGGTTTAGAGTTCTTTATTATAGTTATATATAGCTACTCTCCTTGTTCAACAGGGGTGATTCCAAAGTCTGTCCGACCCCAGCACATAAAGGACAACTTGAGTGTTAACGACTTTCAACTCTCTGCAAAGGACATGGCCACCTTAAATCACATGAACACAAACACTCGGTTTTGCTGGGATCCAGCGGCAGTCACGTGACATTGTATACAGGGAACATTTACCCTAATTTTGTTAACGTTGATCGAACAAGAAAAGAAATCTGCCTACAAGTAACGTCCTCTTCTCTTGATGCTCGTTCCCCTTTGTTCGCCTGAGGTTACGTGAAGGAAGTAGTCGTTGTCATCTCGAAAAAAAGAACGAAACTGAAACTACAAGATTGTACAATTTGTTTGAGATCTTTCAATAATAAAAACAAGTACATTACAGTAACTTGAGTAAATTGAGTGTTTAGTGTGAAGCCAGAAAAAGTATGAAAAAAAAAAAACACTGTCTATACAGTCGACTGTGGATAGCATCCCACCAATAGAGACTACGAGCTTCCCCTACAGAGCAAACGTGCGCGAAAAGAGAAATAACCACGTGCCACTTGAGGGGGCAAGACCGGAGAGACGAGAAAAAAGACACGCCTCTTATCTAATAAACACCCCCTCTACACTGTTAAGGTTGTATTAAACACCCCCCGTGAAAATTGCTCCAAAATACTAGGAAATGCCAAAATCAATCAATTTACTAATTTCATTGATTGTTTAACATCGGTTTGTGTATTATGTCATGTTCATGATTTCAAGTTCAAAGTAAGGTTAGTGCTCTGACCTTCCTGATCTCGGTGGCTAGATGGTGGACGACTTTGTCGTTGCAAGTCACCCAAGTCACCCTAGTCAGCAAACTCGTTAAAGCACCCTCTTGTTTGTAGCAAAAGAGAAAAAATTTAATAAGAAACCTTGGAGTGCAAAAGCCGTCAGCCCGCTGTGGAGATCCTAGTATCTGAACGCCTGGAACAGGCTACCTTAAAAAGATACAAAGGAAGCGTTGTTTGACAGTGTTTGATATTTGGGAAAATAGCTCAAAAACCGTTGGTTTTGGATAGCTGGGACAAGAAGACATTTCAAATGGCTCCTTGATTTTGTAATAGACCTTTTTACAGTTGTGTGCTCAGTGCCCTGGCCTTTGAATAGAAGCGAGGCTGGCGGTGACCTTGTTTTGTTACAAAACTTCCTGCTCATTTTCACGTGCAAATCGTGGTATTCTCATGTTAACAAGCCCGTGAACATGATCGATTACATATGAAAAACAAGGTTTGTGACAAAACAAAGCCTGACCGCCAGCCTCGCTTCTATTCAAAGGCCAGGACACTGAGCGCATAACCGTAAAATGACCTTCCAGGTATGTCGCCGTTTGTTTGTTTGATAACTAAAAAGGCTTAGCTCTATTTTTGGGCAGGGGAGCGCGAGTGATCGAAGCCGCGACATGGCCGCGCCGCGTATTTCTATCCCCCTCCATGCTTCTCCCAACAACAATACCACCAGCTACGCAGGTCATAGTAGTTTCAAACATTTGGAGCTTTTTAATGAACTACCAAACATTGCACTGATAATCCTTTCGTTTACCCGCGACCTGTGGAACTGTGCAAAAGTTTTCAACGGCAAAGTTTGCAAGTTTTGGACCTGGTCAGAAGAAAGCTAATTTGTTTACCGGTACGGTTCCACTTTAACTCGGACTCGTGTAAACACCTGAATCGTACAAGTTTTTGCACAGTCTAAGCGGTAAAAGCCTAGAGTCTAGCTATAGCTACGCGCCTTTGATTGAAAAAGCTATAATATCAATGTTGACACGGTAAGAAATTTGAACGGACTCGTGTAACCAGTGGCTTGCACAGATATAAAAATTCGTCGGTTCAAAATTTGTCCTGACCCGTGTGAACGGGGTCTCATAATATTACAACTTGATTAAGGAACATAACTCTCCGGTTTTTAACGTACTTTGCTTAGCTCTTGCGGCCATAATTAACCGTTGTCAATCTCCGACTACCTATTTTCGTTTGACGAATGCATGCATTTGCCAACCCTAAATATACAGCCGTTTTGCGGTGGGTGGGTGCCAAATCCAAGTTTCCAGCCTAACTTTGGTCTAAATCCAAATCAGAAGTCCAATTTCCAGAGCTCGTTTTGCGAACTGAAACGTTTAATGAAGTAATAAGGCATTGATTGATGCTCTTTGGATCACGTACTTTCAACTGGACTGAAGAAAAACTCTCATTCTTCTGGTGAACACTCTTTCGCTTCCAACTCTTATTAACATAACCATATTAAAACCACTTGTAGGTAAACAAATCGCAGCAATAAAGTATTATTTAGGAGAGAAGACAAGATGAGGTTGGTTATTGTAGTGAATTTGTCTGCATTTAATACACATCACTGATAATCAGATTTGTATTTTCATAGTTCAAATGAGAAGCTGTAAGGCATGTAGACTGCAAAAAAGTCCGTATTTTTGCGTATTCAAGTACGCGACAGCAGTCAAACAAAAGGTCTGGAACGAGGATGAAAACTCGCTTCGCGCGCGTAAGACTCATACGCCACGCTTTACAGATTTCTTTACTGACTTAGAGAAAAAAAACCGACTGTTTTGCAGACTATGAGGCATGCAATAGGCTTGATTAACGCCGCTCTCTCGGGTCTGATCTTGCTCCTTTCCGAGAAGAGGGAGAGGGAGGGAGGAGAGGAAGGGGGCTTATTTCCTGAACAGTTTATACAGTTATTAATGCGAACAAGTCACCTGACAGGCGTTTCTTTCCTATGCAGGTAACCAGATAGTCATAATTTCGACCCCTGTTGGGAAAACCCGGATTTGTCTGTACCTACTCCAAGATGGTATCTATTTGCTTTCTGAAGCTCTTGCAAAAATCAAGATACTGAACCTAACCTAACAAACAATACCGCGACACAATACCGTTGCCACTCTCCTCTCTCTTGTATCCGACGGCAATATAATAGTGACGTCACTTACCAAGTGTGTTTGTCGTTGTATTGTTGGAGGTGAAATTCGTTCTCCGACAAAACATTGTCTAGGCTGTCTTCAAAATTTGCTTCAACCAATCAGAAGTACTGCCCAGATCTGGATAGTTACGAAAATAAAAATCCATCCCCGGTGGGAGCCGAAGTAGCTCTCACTACGGGGTGTACTTGGGGTGTACAGTACAAAATTCAGGGTTCTTACAGAGTCATAAGTGAAGGTAAAGATACCTTATCGTTATTGGTATTAATTTCGTAACGAGGCGTTAAGTCAAGTACTAATAGTTTTTCAGTTATGTTCTTTTCTGTAAGGTGAGATAACCATGGCATATGCTAATCATCAAGCACTTAAGTGGCTAAAAGCTGTAAAAAGAGGTCGTGAAATTCAAAACAAAAAATAAAAAAACGATAAAATACCCCTGAACTCCATGATAAGCACAGGACGTACACGCCCCTGTCTTTACGAGGCTTGTGTGTAAATATTTAAGATGCGTCCTGCTAGCTGCTTGGGCTTGTTACCACTCGACGTAGCCGGAGAAGATTATTAACAATTTGGCTCAAAGGAACAGAACCTCTTTTTTTGGCTTTAAAATTAAAAATATTTGCGATTGGTGCGCTAAGCGTGCTCGTTTGCATAACTGCCACACTTAGCGTGTCAAAAAGCATGCATGCTCCAAGAAATAACAGTTACAGTGCCGCGAACACTAGTTTGCGAACTCGTTTTTCTTTGTTTGAACAATTAACTATGCGTTTAGTTAGACACGCTGATCTTCTTGTGACTGTGCTGTAACAGAAAAAAAAACTTTAAAAATATCTTGCAACGGTAAACAAAAAAAAGTAAACAGGTGGCTGTATCTTTTGCATCCTGCATCATGTGGATGTATATTTATCACGTCCGCTAAAGACTGATAAATCCGGGACTTTATGATTCAACGACGCGATGACAACGAGAACGTCACTTAAAAAGTGAATTTGGTTTTTTCAGTATTTATAGCGATCATTCCTACCCACTTACTTTGTCACATATAGGCGAACCCTCCTGAAGCCAAATTTCAAATGACCATATCCATATCCAAGCTCAGAAAGAGGAATAAAATTTCGTCGTTGCTTGTTTACGTCCTCCATAAACGCGAAATAAGGCATTTTCACGTCCTAGTCGTGCAAAAACGGGAAAGAAATGTACAAAAAAGTGTGGTGCACGTGCGAAATTGTTGTTTTGCTTATTAAACCTATTGTTTTTTTTTTTACCTTCTCGTTGCCGTCCGTGTCGTTGGATCTTAAAGTCCCTAATGTCCTTTGAAACGCCAAGATTTCCCCCGGTGACATAATGTGAAAACGCTCTATAAAATCGACCTTTTTAGCTTGTATGTTTTGTTATCCCATTTCAGACTACGTGATGCGCATGCTCTTAAGGGAATATGCCTTTTGTCTTTTCTTCAATCTCCTTCCCAGAGTCCGCGTTATCGTTGTCCCCCGTTGCCCGTTCCGCTGGACAAGGGTAACGCGGACTCTGGAAACGAGATTGTCTTTTCTTGAATTAAATTGCGCATGCCTACTCAAGGGAATAGGACGATATTTGATTCCATCACGTGCAACTATTTTAGTAAACGCTCCAACCTCAACAGTAACGTGACAATCGCGTCTCAACTGTCCTCTGACCAGTGGGAATAATGGTGGGCAGTAAATAGTGATGTCACTAACCAAATATACTTTGACATTTTTATGTTTATTAAATTGAGTGGAAGCTCTCACTGTTTGTAATGTGTGTTTGCCTATGCCTCAACTAGAAGTCAGCTTTTGCTTAATGTGGATAGCCATAGCAAAGTTAAAAAAATTGTTGATTGATTGATCGATTGAATTATGATAGATTTCGTGCCACCTGAGCTCTTGTGAGCCAGTGTTCAACCTGAGCGAGGGAGGGAAGCTAACCTTAATAAAGCTTCAAAGGGGGCTTTTTCTTCCCTCGTTCCCACCTGGTTAAAAGGTGTGTTCACACTGTTGAGGTCAATAATCACCTTACTTTAGCATCGTTGCATATCATAATACGCGCTTCAAGTGTGGCGTTTCCACTGGTTCTAAGCTTAGCCTGAGAAAACACCCGACATTTGGCGACGCCACCACTGGTTTCCCCGCGTAATGACGTCTGAGAAACGAGCGTAGAAATTCGATACTGATGACGTGTCACTACCCCGGATAATTTTTTTTTTCAAAACTACAGCAATTATTGCTTTGTAAGTGATTTTTTTTCGTTTTGGTGAAATCTTATTCAATTTCTTCGGTATGTTTGCAGCTTATCATCAGTAATGAAAAAAGTTCTGTTCCTGCGTTTTTTAAGATCTCTATTGATCAATGACCTATTTAATAACCTTGAGTCTGGAAAAAGAAATTATTGTTTTGTAAAAAAATCTGGAAAAAGTCTTGAATATATTTTCTGGTATATGTGCAAAGCGAAATAGGATCACCTCGGGATTTCAGAAAGTTACAAGCAGGGATGTTGGAACGGACCTAAAAGAATTTTTACCAATCTTCGATGCGAACGCAGGCGTCTAGAGTTTTAGAATCACGCTTACGATCAACGCCACGTTGAAACATGTGGCTAAGCTCTCTCTTTATTTGTAATTTAATGTTTAAAAAATAAAGACATTCATGCCAGGTTTATCCGTTTATCCGTAAGGATAATTTTCTCAGTTTTTATCTGTTGATTTCCTAACATGATTGATTGTAATACTTGCTTGAACCTGATGTTTCGACTTTGCCGTCAACGTAATTCTACGATTCCGAATCGACGGGAGTGATCGTGGCAGTAACTTTTATGCGGAGACCCAAGGTGATATTCCTTGAATCAGGAAATAAACAGGTACAAATTTTGCAAAATACTTGTTATGGATTAAACTGGTCGACATGGAACTACTACGGTAACCTTTCTTGTGTAGATACAGCAAGAAAAACAAATACAACAAGTGAATCGGCTTCTGACGCTGAAAACTGAACAGGAGTGGAGTAGTGGTAAGGCCGGGCAATTGCTTCCCTTCCCCCGGGGAGTGGGGTCCCGTACTTCCTATAATGGCCTTTGTGGGAGGGTTCCGACCAAAAGGGGTACCTTTTTCATGCTTTAGGTATAAAATGAAATGGTAAGAGTTTGTTGTTGGTTCTCTGCCTGGCTCCGAGAGGATTTTCTCTGGGTTCTCCGATTTCCCCCTCTCCAAAAACCAACCTTTCCAAATCAGGCGCGGATCCAGGATTTTGAAATGGGGGGTGAATTTTTGTAATAGTGTAATTTAGTATAATTACATTGATGACTATCGAAAATAGAGCGCTGTGATTGGCTAGGAGCTTCGCTTTATCCCGCTATAATCACCGCGCGGTGATTATAGCATTGAAGGCTAACAGTTTTCAAAATGGCAGCCCAATTTTTTGATGTTTCGGGGTCGGAAATTGATCAATAAATTTTATTTTCTCGAATAACATCAATGTAATTATACTAAAACAATTAGTCGCCTCAGGCGACGTGAATATTGGCGAATAGTCAACTCGACTTCGTCTCGGTGACTATTTGCCGATATTCGCGTCGCCTTCGGCGACTAATTGTTAAAGAACCAAAGCCTGGTTGAGGTGTTTGAGGTCTGTGCATCAGCTTGATTGGTAGAACCGGTCATCGCTTATGCACATTCTCCACCTCAATCAGAGAAATCAAATATTATTTCAATATTCGAGGGATAAGAAAAAAAAAAGAGGAAGGGGGCTCAGAAAAAGGGGGTGAAAATTCACCCATTTCACCTCCCCTGCATCCGCGCCTACAAATTCCAATTCGACCCAGAACACACGGACACGTATAAGTTTTCAGCAACTTGTAAATGCTCCGTGGGAAAACAAATTTCAAATTACCAGTTTATTTGTTTATTTTTTTACACTGATACCTTGGTTACGTCAGAATTAACGTTGCCGTTTGACGTGAAAATGTGATTCTAATTCTCTCTGATATAGGAAATGCTGATTTTTTTTTGTTAAGGAGAAAATAGATGGTTAAGGATAAACACAAGAGGTCTTAACAACGAAAGGCTCAATAAAGTTTCCTCGTTGGGTTTATTTTTTAAAACCTGGTGAGATTACATATAAAAATTATACAGATTACAATGAAACCTTCATGTGCAGCATTCTAGGATACGCGACATGTTTTCCTACTCTAAGATCCTCTAAACACTACTGAAAACTGGACCAACAAATCTTTGCACTTTAGGTGGATATTTTTTTTCTAAAGCAAATACTTAATAAAACGTACTACTCTTCTATACTAACATACTAACCTATGCTCAGGCATGAATATTATACAATGAAATAACCTTTAGTTTACCACTGTGATGGCTAGTTTGGAGTTTTGGCAAGTTGGTTTCGCTAGGCTTTTAGTTGACTTAATTGAGTCGTCAAACCTTATTTCATCATGCAAGGTTGCAGAACCATATACTGTACTTCTATGTCTACAGAAAGATTGGCTCTAAAATATATACAATTCGACTAAACAAACTATAAACCTTGCAATGCTGTTTAGATTGTAATCAAACTTCAATTTGCGATTAAGAATCTCGTTTACGTGAAAACTATTTTTTAGTTGTAGCCTTAGTGACCAATTAAGGAAGTAAGTTAACAAATTACCTAAATAGATAGCCTGGGAAATTATCTAATCCTGATGTTATTCGCGTCGCAATTACAGTGTATCAATGTCCGAGCTACCGATGTACTCTTTTACGAAGCTGGTGATTGGTGTTTTTGCAAAACATTTTAGACCGAGATTAGTCAAGAGTACTCAAGGTATCTATGTACAAACACACAGCTGCTGGGCCATTCAAGTCAGTTCTCTTTTAATTCTTCCAGTCTGGGCAGGGGCGTAGCCAGGATTTTTCAAAGGGGGGGTCACAGAGGCTACTCACCAGATCACCATCCGGGGATCACCGACTATATATGATTTATACCGCTGCTTTCCCCACGTGTATCAGCGGGCTCAGTCGTATTATCGCGGCATGAAGGCCTTATTAACTAAAGACAAGAGCCGTTGACGAAAATACTTTACAAAAAAACAAATTTTAAAACAGTGGGCTTTTCAACAATGGCTTTTACAGCCAAGATATTGTCATGGCGTTTTTGCCACCTGAATATTGTAGATTGTTTGCTCAAAAGAAGGCCTACCAAGGGGGGGTCACGGGCACCCCAGGACCCCCCCCCCCCAGCTACGCCCCTGCTGGGTTATGTTCGTATGCTGCAAGGGTTGACCCTTTACATTTTCCGCCAGGGATTACTTCATTGGAATTCTGCGGAAGGGCTGTTTCGTTATTCCATGGTCTGTCGTTAGTGTATACCTGCAACAACAATGTATACGAAACATAAAAATTAGTGAAACACATATATTCCTTACGAGAGACTCCAGCTGTGGTAAGTGGCACTTAGGTTCATTTTATATTCAAGAGAGATCCTCCGGCTTTATCATGAAGGAAGAGGTTTACTTATTTTAAGTTTATCCCACCACTAAAACTTTCTAATTATTTGCATCATATATGAAAAGCAGGGTGCACAGCTAAAATAGGTTTGAAACTTCTTGCCTTGATGACCTATGGAATGTCGGTCTTCCCTCTTTGATCCAAGTTTAGAACCCTGAGTGTACTACTGTACTTCAGTCAATGTCCGCGAAAAGCCCTCTTGTTACGATCAAGACTCCATACACAGTCCACAGTTTGGAGTTTTCAGTGTTTACGATCAATTCTCAGGTCTAGATCTCCGCCATAATACTTTTATTCCGATTATCTTTATATCAAAGAAAAAACTACCTTGGACTGTTTGTTTTGGTTTCATATCTAGAATTCCCATCCCATTATATTCAGAAAGAAAACAGTTTGTCAGCGAACCCTAACGTTCATTTGAGCGGTAGCAAATAAAAGAATATTCAGTTATTTGTGCCTCATATATCAGGAAGAAGAGAAAAGATTTAAAATCGTTTTGTGTTATTGTAGGGATACGAGACTTTAGTCTTTGTGTGTGTTTAGTATCTTTCGATGTTCAAAAGCGGTTGATTGATACAAAATGTATTTTACCTCAGTCACAGTAAAAGCTGATTTCAGGTGTAGTCAATAATGTGGCTTTTAAGAGTAAATACTGCTTTTTAATTAGTACTTCCATGAAAGTACCAAATGTACCCAGGTTGATAAAAGACTTTCTAGGGCCCTAATTATCAGAAAGCAATTACCTTCACTTTTCTTCACCAAAGTGAAATGACACGTCATCTCCAATCAGCATGAAAGGTGCCCATTGCCTCACTTCAGAGAAACCGTTGTTTCGCATCCACTTCATGGCCCGGTTAAGACATTCACTTGCACTTTCTCCTTGGACAAGGGTTTCGTAGAATCTTCTCATGAACTGTTCTGTTGCCTTGTCTTGTAAGGCCCATAGTGCCACCAACACTGAGCGTGCACCCGATCCTAAGAATGCTCGAGCGATTCCAACAACGCCTTCTGTTTTGATCTGTCCACATGCGGTATGACAACAGCTAAGGACCACCAATTTGGCTGAGAGTCTAGCTTGTGAAATGTCGGTCATTGACAATAAGTAGTCTGCTTCATGTGGAGTCCCCATTGTCGAGTCAGGGGGGGTAAGAGCAATTTCTCCTCTTTCAGCATTACCATGAGCAGCGAAATGTATGAGACTCACTGAAGTTATTCTCTGAAGAACTGCCTGCTTTGTTGCTTGCTCTCCTATTAGAAGGTGAGATTCAGGTAGTAGGCCTGCAATCATCTCTGCTTCCGCTTTCGCTCCAGGCAATGGACAGAGATACCCTAACTCTCCCTTGAAATACACATCCGTCACCCTTGGCTCACCCACAATCAATGCACCAGTTTCGCTGTGAGAGCCCGCTGGACTGTCCAGAATGAGCTTGAGAGTCGTCAAAGAAGGAACAATGCGTATCTTGAACGAATCTGATAAATAGCGGTTACTTTCGTCATGTAATGCTGCAAACGGAACTTGGAAGAAGCGGCGATCAGGAACAACAATAATTTCAGATCCTTCTAATAAGTCACTTACGGGATCAATCAACATGTTGTAAATCTCAAAAAGTGTTGGTGGTTCAGGGTCTGTGTCTACTTCTTCCTCATCTAAAAAAGGACGCAGGGATGAGACACTATCTTCCAGATTTGATTCGTTCGTAAGTTGGTTGGCGTATGAAGAGAAGAGTGATCGGTCTTCGCATTGCTCTTGAGGTAAAACGTGAAAATTTCTTAATAAGCTTTCGTTTCCAAAAAGGTCATCCATAGAGATTTTGCAGCACTTGCTAGCATAGCTTTCACAAAGATGCGTTCCTCGGAGAGCTATCGGTTTCCCTTGTTTCAAAACCCACAAAAATACACTACAAGAGTAATAGGAGATGTATAGGCAAGTGCTGTTGCAATTTTTCGTAATTAATTCCTCAATGACAGCAAACGGTTGTGTGTCGATGGATATTTCTTTTTCAATAGAGTAACGGTTTGACATAAGTTCTGCAAGAGCTTTGGCCCGTCCAAGTTCAGCAACGTGTAAAGCTTCATAGGGTTTCCCACAACAACAACTTAATGCACTAAACAGCCGATAGGGATTCGCGTGGGTGTCAAAAAATGATATCTTTCGGTGATCTTTGTTTCCTAAAAACCTATGCATTTTTTCGCAAATTTGAATACTTGTATGAAGATACTCTTCAGCCTTTGCATATTCTGCGACAGATCGAAATAATAACGCTCCTAGGATTCCGTAGCATGTCGCTTCTCCGTCTCTGTTGCCAATTTCTGTATTGATGGTAAGTGCTTTATGAAGATATTCTTCAGCCTTGGCATATTCTGCGACAGATTGAAATAACGCTCCTAGGTTTCCGTAGCATGTCGCTTCTCCGTGTCTGTCGCCAATTTCTTTCTTGATGGTAAGTGCTTTATGAAGATATTCTTCAGCCTTGGCATATTCGGCGACAGATCGAAACACACATCCCAGGTGTATGTAGCATGACGCTTCTCCGTATCTGTCGCCAATTTCTGTCTCGATGGTAAGTGCTTTATGAAGATATTCTTCAGCCTTGGCATTTTCGGCGACAGATTTAAACACAATTCCTAGGTTTATGTAGCATGACGCTTCTCCGTCTCTGTCGCCAATTTCTGTCTTGATGGTAAGTGCTTTATGAAGATATTCTTCAGCCTTGGCATATTCGGCGACAAATTGAAATAACGCTCCTAGGTTTATGTAGGATGTCGCTTCTCCGTCTCTGTCGCCAATTTCTGTCTGGATGGTAAGTGCTTTATGAAGATATTCTTCAGCCTTGGCATATTCGGCGACAGATTGAAACACCCTTCCTAGGTTTCCGTAGCATATCGCTTCTCCGTGTCTGTCGCCAATTTCTGTCTTGATGGTAAGTGCTTTATGAAGATATTCTTGAGCCTTGGCATATGCGGCGACAGATTTAAACACAATTCCTAGGTTTATGTAGGATGTCGCTTCTCCGTCTCTGTCGCCAATTTCTGTCTGGATGGTAAGTGCTTTATGAAGATATTCTTCAGCCTTGGGATATTCTGCGACAGATTGAAATACCCTTCCTAGTTTTAAGTAGCATGTCGCTTCTCCGTTTCTGTCGCCAATTTCTGTCTGGATGGTAAGTGCTTTATGAAGATATTCTTCAGCCTTGGCATATTCGGCGACAGATTGGAATAACGCTCCTAGGTTTCCGTACCATGACGCTTCTCCGTATCTGTCGCCAATTTCTGTGCTGATGGTAAGTGCTTTATGAAGATATTCTTCAGCCTTGGCATATTCTGCGACACATTGAAATAACGTTCCTAGATTTCCGTAGCATTTCCCTTCTCCGCGTCTGTCGCCAATTTCTGTCTGGATGGTAAGTGCTTTATGAAGATATTCTTCAGCCTTGGCATATTCGGCGACAAATTGAAATAACGCTCCTAGGTTTATGTAGGATGTCGCTTCTCCGTCTCTGTCGCCAATTTCTGTCTGGATGGTAAGTGCTTTATGAAGATATTCTTCAGCCTTGGCATATTCGGCGACAGATTGAAACACCCTTCCTAGGTTTCCGTAGCATATCGCTTCTCCGTGTCTGTCGCCAATTTCTGTCTTGATGGTAAGTGCTTTATGAAGATATTCTTGAGCCTTGGCATATGCGGCGACAGATTTAAACACAATTCCTAGGTTTATGTAGGATGTCGCTTCTCCGTCTCTGTCGCCAATTTCTGTCTGGATGGTAAGTGCTTTATGAAGATATTCTTCAGCCTTGGGATATTCTGCGACAGATTGAAATACCCTTCCTAGTTTTAAGTAGCATGTCGCTTCTCCGTTTCTGTCGCCAATTTCTGTCTGGATGGTAAGTGCTTTATGAAGATATTCTTCAGCCTTGGCATATTCGGCGACAGATTGGAATAACGCTCCTAGGTTTCCGTACCATGACGCTTCTCCGTATCTGTCGCCAATTTCTGTGCTGATGGTAAGTGCTTTATGAAGATATTCTTCAGCCTTGGCATATTCTGCGACACATTGAAATAACGTTCCTAGATTTCCGTAGCATTTCCCTTCTCCGCGTCTGTCGCCAATTTCTGTCTGGATGGTAAGTGCTTTATGAAGATATTCTTCAGCCTTGGCATATTCGGCGACAAATTGAAATAACGCTCCTAGCTTTATGTAGGATGTCGCTTCTCCGTCTCTGTGGCCAATTTCTTGATTGATGGTAAGTGCTTTATGAAGATATTCTTCAGCCTTGGCATATTCGGCGACAGATCGGAATAACGCTCCTAGGTTTCCGTACCATGACGCTTCTCCGTATCTGTCGCCAATTTCTGTGCTGATGGTAAGTGCTTTATGAAGATATTCTTCAGCCTTGGCATATTCTGCGACAAATTGAAATAACGTTCCTAGGTTTCCGTAGCATTTCCCTTCTCCGCGTCTGTCGCCAATTTCTTGCTGGATGGTAAGTGCTTTATGAAGATATTCTTCAGCCTTGGCATATTCGGCGACAAAATAAAATAACGCTCCTAGGTTCATGTAGGATGTCGCTTCTCCGTCTCTTTTGCCAATTTCTTGCTTGATGGTAAGTGCTTTATGAAGATATTCTTCAGCCTTGGCATATTCGGCGACAAATTGAAATAACGCTCCTAGGTCTATGTAGGATGTCGCTTCTCCGTCTCTGTCGCCAATTTTTGTCTGGATGGTAAGTGCTTTATGAAGATATTCTTCAGCCTTGGCATATTCGGCGACAGATAGAAACACCCTTCCTAGGTTTCCGTAGCATATCGCTTCTCCGTGTCTGTCGCCAATTTCTGTCTTGATGGTAAGTGCTTTATGAAGATATTCTTGAGCCTTGGCATATGCGGCGACAGATTTAAACACAATTCCTAGGTTTATGTAGGATGTCGCTTCTCCGTCTCTGTCGCCAATTTCTGTCTGGATGGTAAGTGCTTTATGAAGATATTCTTCAGCCTTGGCATATTCGGCGACAGATTGAAACACCCTTCCTAGGTTTCCGTAGCATATCGCTTCTCCGTGTCTGTCGCCAATTTCTGTGCTGATGGTAAGTGCTTTATGAAGATATTCTTCAGCCTTGGCATATTCGGCGACAGATTGAAATAACGTTCCTAGGTTTCCGTAGCATGCCGCTTCTCCGTCTCTGTCACCAATTTCTGTCTTGATGGTAAGTGCTTTATGAAGATATTCTTCAGCCTTGGTATATTCTGCGACAGAGTGAAATAACGCTCCTAGGTTTCCGTAGCATGTCGCTTCTCCGTTTTTTCCGCCAATTTCTTGCTTGATGGTAAGTGCTTTATGAAGATATTCTTGAGCCTTGGCATATTCTGCGACAGATTGAAACACCCTTCCCAGGTTGATGTAGCATGCCGCTTCTCCGTCTCTGTCGCCAATTTCTGTATGGATGGTAAGTGCTTTATGAAGATATTCTTCAGCCTTGGCATATTCGGCGACAGATTGAAACACCGTTGCTAGGTTTATGTAGCATGTGGCTTCCCCGCCTTTGTCGTTGACTTCTTTGTTGATGCAGAGTGCTCTTTTGATGAATGCTTCCGCTTCCTTGTATTCACATTTTCGGTAGTACATTGTTGCCAGCTTTAAGGCTGTCTCACCTTCTTCTCTCTTTCTCTTACAATTACGAAGTAGGACTAAAAGCTTTTTGCCAGATTCTACAGCTGGTGAAAGATTCGTAATAGCAGCATTCCCATAAAACACTCTTTTGTACAGCGCTATACTCACTTTTGTGGCAAGGTCATTTTCTTTCTCTAAGGCTTTGTTGTTTAGGAGTATTAAGCACTCGTTCCACAGCATGATAGCCTCGACAACTCGTTTTGTGTTCCAAAGGAAATCCGCCGCGGAAATCATGCCGGGGAAAATCTCTTTTAGAACCTTGTCCATGTGGGTCTTGTCTGAAAGATAGATAAAAACAAGACCAGAAATATTAGCAAATTGTTGTACGGAAGTTATAAACACTATAGCTTTTAAATTAAAGAAGCCAGTCACAAACGCTATAATAGATATCCCCTTGGTTTTAGTAACAGATAGAAAAAAAGATATTTTCCCTCGAAATAAATATTTTTTTCTATTACATGAACAAATTTGTGATCGGGTTAGCTGTGATTCCATAAAGCATTCTGTTTTTGTTACATAGACGTACACAGGAAAACACATTTACGAAAGATTTAGATGACCTGGGTAGAAATAAAGCAGCTCAGTTCAGTTAAAAGCAGTTCAGTTTCGATGTATTAAAATGATGTTTGAGTGTTTAAAAATTATATATGTATGTCTATAGTTCATGTCTGCAGTCTTGTATTTACAATAAAAGAGACAACAAGTTTTTACGTTTCATTGCATTTTCAAAAAAATAAAAACCACCTGGTTTCTCTGATGAAATTTTGAGTTAGGAACATTTTATCTGGAAGAAAGTACGTCTAAACAGTTTTATCCCATACACAATTGAAGTGTTAACGAAAGGAAGACAGAGATAGGTTAGGAGATGTGACGAGGCATGCTGTAAAATACATTCAAATTTCAGACACACATACATACACACTTTGTATTGAATAAATACTCATCTGAGATTCTTCAGTGATCAATAGTGGGATTACAGACAACAATAAATAAATACTATAAAGAAAAACTATTCGTAGAACGCAAATTATTATCCATAGGAATATATTACAACGCTCCTAAAATTAAGTCTAAACAAGAAGGGAGTTTATTTGGTTTGGGAAGAGGACGTTATTAACTTCAAAGCAGGAACTAAAGCTAATGAAAGTAAGCGAAAACAAATTGATTAGTCAAGGATCTTATTACGCGTTTTGGATGAATGGGCTTCAGTCTAAGCACTCCAGGAAACACTTGTTGCCTTATTGTTATATATATCTTGCACGAATACCACATTTCAGCGTCGCTTGAGGGCCCTCGGAGAGACTTTAAGACTGGGTTGAAAACTGCAGAGGGATTTAGTTGCGTCACGTGTTTCCAAGGACTGACTACACTGATTCTGTTCTTAGTAAACATCTTACATTGTAGACGTTACGTTGCCTAAACTGTTACGCACATAAACGAAATTGTTTGTGTGTGACTTCATACATAATCGCTTACTTAAGGTAAAATGTAATATAAAAACCAGCTCTTTTTCTTGTCACTACAGGTAACCCTCAGCTATCCCCAAGGAGCTTCTAAGGTTGAATTTTCCTTTATTCCACATTATTATATAGACAGGAGTGTTTTACTGGAAAATCAGTACCACTCGTAAAATTCATAAAAACTACATCCAGGACCAGGGTGGTTTATTTTCCATAATCTCACACGTGAGTTTATCGACGACGTAATTTCGGTAATTTCCCTTCGAAATTTGTAGGCGTATTGCGTCTTTTGAGTTTAAATTACATATTTTTCAAAGCTTTAAATTTCTTATATTTTGTCATTGTAGAGTCCTATTCAGCTCAGTGTTGTTTCTCAAGATTATTGTAACCAATGTCTCATCTTGCTGTACTGTAAATTTAAGCCGTCACATTTACCTTTTGGCGAATAAAAATCTATTATCTTATCGATGTCGTTTTGTCCATATAATAAAAAGAACATTACACGGCGGCTTGAAGATATGAATTTTATTTTCTCGTGGCAAAAACAATATGCTCTATGTAATATTATAATGATCGTAATTATTTGGGAGAGCTCATTCTGAAAGTCGTTTATAATGATGTCTCAGCTCGAAGTCACGTTGTAAAGAGAAAATATCCTCGTTGAACCATGCACCCATTCAAATAGTTCTAAGCAAAGACGGTCGCCTTAATTGAAGGCCATCGGGTTGTGAAAAGCTCGTCGAGAACTAATTGCAAAGTTGCTGAAGTGATATGATTATGCCTAATATGGCTCTGGTTCGCTCGAAAAGTGAAAAAGAAAACGTAGCAGAAATTTGTGCTGAAAAAGGTCAGCTAGAAAGTGGCTCCCAAACAAATAAATGTTTAACAGTAAACAATGCCTGCATGTGGCCATTTGCGGCGAAGTCTCGGCCAAGATGTCCGAATTGATTGCTAGGCAGGACAAGCTATCAGACCTATTAGGCATGGAAACCACGCTGTGACGCAGGATTAAATACCCAACAACCCTCTTTGGGTTTAAACGCGGTTAACTTAACGAAACATGGATGAGTTTTCAGATCCTCGGTATAAATTCGTTGGACAGTCGAGAAATAACACACATGGTGGAGGAGTTGGAGTGTATGTTGATCAATCTTACCTTTTAACAGAAAGAGCAGATTTGTCTAGGAATCTGGATTGTAGAATAGAGGCACAATTTATAGAACTTAATTATAAACCCAGTTATATTTTGATAGGTGTGATTCATAGACCTCCAAACGATAACTATAATCTATTTGAAAAAAATTTATTTGGTATTTTACAATTAAAAAATGGGAAAAAATAAAAAATGTTCTTAATGGGGTAGTTCAATATAGATCTTTTAAAGAATGATATAAATAAAAATAGGTTGAGTTTGATCGTCCGGGTTAACGTAGTCCTGAATAGGACTGTTGTCGTTGACAGTGACTGACGTTTCGACAACCTGTGCGGTAGTCATCTTCAGAGTCAAAGTGAGTTGTATCACGTCAGTAGATGGTATTATATACTCTGGTTATTGATCTGATTGGTCAATAAAGTCAAGATGTTATTGGTCGTCTGTCAGTGAAGCCGCGATGTCATTGGCTATGAAGACTCGTAATCAGTAATTGGCGCGTTTCGATCCGTCTATTGTCACAGTTAAGCAGTCGTCTATTGTTAGTCAAATTGTCAGTTCTCCAGTCGATCTCTCGTAGTTAGTTTCGCTTCATCCCGACGGGACGTGACCGATCGACCGAGCGACCGACCGTCCGTCCGCACCACAGGGAAACCAATGTTCCAGCTCACACTGTCTAGCTATTTTGGGAGCCCAGGGAGCCTAGGAGAAAACTTGCCTAGTCCCTGTACGGCGTTTTCCCAGTCCCTCTCGGTCAATTCATTTCGGTGACGTATCCGAGGCGAACGGTCGGGAAACGCCTAGACAAAAACAGAATGCGCATGCGTGCGTTGCGTTTTGAAATTCAAAGATGTACGTTAATGTTGTAAGCAACAGGAGATTTTGTTTTTTTTAAAAAACCCTTGTGGATATTTGCGGGATCGAATGTTGCCGACCGGCTTTCAAAAGTCATCAGAATGCTAGTCATAGTCCTTTGAGGGTTGATACTGCTCCTTCAGTCTCATCATTCCAACTGAGCTATTGGAGTTTGCCGCTCGCAAATTTTCAAAGTAAACAACATTCACCCTCTGTGTTCTATTAGACTTCAAATCCTAAATAATCAGAAAAACCATACTTTCAAATAAAATACATAAACTGCGTAGCAAAAAGTGCCCAGAGACTGAATCTAAAAGTAAAATCCTATAACTTAAAGAATTTGAAATTCGCCGACATTCACAGAAGTGATGCGTGTATTAATGTGAGAAGCATAAAATTCAACTTGCATGCGTTGTCTCAGGATCGTGTTTTGAGCTATGTTATCAATGAAAGAACACACAACAACAAACACGAAAAAAGTTTTATTCAAAGGCCCATAAATTAATTCTTAAAAGCAATTCGCGTAACGCAAATTTGGCTGGTGGAACCGTTCACGCAAGTGAAATCGGCTGAGCACATGGCAAAAAATATACAACACAAATCTCAAATCAGGGCGCTCAAGCCGATCTGGAAATGTATAAAACGTCCAAAATAAAATACCGGTATTCCCAAATACGTCACTTTCTTGACTACAGAGAACACAATTTACCTGAAAATTCTTCAAAAACTTCGCTACTTGGTGTCGTTTCAAAACAGGCCAACCGCTCCGATCGGCCGTGATGAAAATTTTGTGTATTTTGAATTCCACGAAGGACAATTTTATAAAGAAAAGCCTCCCTTTGTCAACTTGAAGAAAACTAAGCATTCTTTTGAAGTTTCCTTTCCCATCTGTGTGTTTTAGCGGTGTATTTTTAACCTTGAAATGCGAAACTCTTGTCTTGTTTACTATCGCCATTGAGCTGTCTCACTTTTGTCTCACTTGCTAGGATTTTTGTCTAGGCCTCGCATTTTCGATCGGACCACGTGACCCAAAACGCTTTGACCGCGCGGAATAATGAGGCCTAGGAACTAGGCAAGGAGAAAACTATCAATGTTGTGATCAATTGACAGCTGTCAAGACAAGGTATCCGCTGACCAGTATCAAGTGGCCGTATCGCGGGCTCAGGTGTCGACCCATCCAGGGCGAGTATTTTTTTGAAGTTATCCGGTGACAAGTTACTAGTTTTCAGATGATCGCAGGCTCAATTCTTTTTTTAAAATTCATAAGAAATATGCTGTGTCTATGTCATTATGGCCCAGCACTATTAACATTTTGATTTCAAACTGACATCGGAAGCCAAAATTCAGCCAGTTATTTAAAAATGCAAGAAGGGAAAACAGATGGTTTTCACTTTTCTCAGGATAGTCACGCTTTGGTCACGCTCCACGTCCAATTTTTATGCCCTGATTGGTCAAAATTTGACAGTTGAGTTCATGCTGAAAATTCATACAACATCTTGAAACTTGTTTGCTTCAACAGCTGACGGAGGCTGACAGAGTTTTGTGTCAACTTGTGATGTTTTTAATAACTGTCTTTTTTCACTGGATGTGCAAAATGAAATACTGTAACAGCTGCTACCAAGAGTCTTCTGTTAACGTTATTCATGGCTGGTTTGTTTATTGAATTTTTGGTTGAAAAATGCGCTGCTTGTCAAAGTCGGAAATCCGATTTCGGATGGCATCGTTTTTGTTTTTCACCTTGCTGGATGCGTAAGCGATTGAGGCCTTACTGGATAGCTTTCAGGAGCTGCATCTCGAAATATGGTAAGCCTGAGTTATCATTGTATTTATATCTGTTTTCATGAAGTCGAGCGCAGTTTATGAGGCTAGTTTATGCACGTTTGTTATTTAGATTTGAGACACTGATCTGACCTAGTATGAGGTTTGACATAAGCTTACAGAACTTTGAAAAGCCTTTAGTCGATATTTCACCGCACATAACAAGAAAAACCGTTCCGAAGAATATTTAGATATTATTTTGGCTGTAGAAAGAAAACTTTG
Source organism: Porites divaricata (assembly GCA_038088405.1). NCBI lineage: Eukaryota > Metazoa > Cnidaria > Anthozoa > Scleractinia > Poritidae > Porites > Porites divaricata. Next base: position 103,044 of record JBBMOI010000026.1, on the reverse strand, counting down.
AGCGATTCACTTGTCGCGAGTTCATCAGTAGTTAATAGAGGATGCTTTACCATTCAATTTCACCTCTGATTATTTTCTGTCATTTCCTGATTAACTCTGTCACCAAACCATTTAGTACAAAAATGACAGAAAATAATCAGAGTTTTTTTCCATTTTTTCCAAATATTCTAACTCAAAAAAATCCAAAAATCTGATTCAAATTTTGTAACTTTTGTAAATTTGGTAAAAATGACAGGATTAATCGGCTCGCCCTGCGGGCTCGCGGAAATGACAGAAAATAATCAGAGGTGAAATTTTATGGTAAGGCATCCTCTATTAACTACTCTAGAATAATTGAATCGCGAATGTGATAAAGATTATTACAAAATAAAAAAAGAAAAGTTTAATTATAAATATAAAAATAATTTTGAAATAAATATATTGTAGAAATGTTTATCGGATTTGTTTTGGGGGTGGGGTGGGGTGGATTGGATGAAAGAATTATGATAAATATTATTACAAAATATATTTAGAAAAGTTTAATTATAAATATAAAAATAATTTTGAAATAAATATATTGTAGAAATGTTTATCGGATTTGGATGAAGGGGGAGAAGATTAAGACAACTTCACAAATGAATTTCACAAATGAATTTCACAAATGAAATATTTTTTATTGAAAAAATTTCACAATTGTGAAGTGAAAATGTGAAGCTTTTGATTGGATGAAAAAAAACATATGATTGTCTCATGACACCAAACAATAGCTAAATAGTTATGATTCATATCCTGTTTACCAGACATGACTAGACTTGACTTATAATCTGAATTAGTAATCAGGGGATTTCCCCAACAAAAATAATCTAATCATATTCTAAAATGGGTTACGATCACTTTTTTTATTTTATCAAAGATGATTTAGTTGATCCAAATGATGCTTTTATACAAAATGTGGATAATTTTTTATTTTGTATTTATTTTAAATATTTTAACAGATACGACAGTGAAATTAAAGAAGAAAGAAATGAAGTTTTAGAATATTTTTTCAGGAATATTAAAACTTCATTGATGAGTAAAGGTGTATCTATTGGTGATAGTATAAACAAATTGATAGAATTACAATTCAAAGGTAGAAGAATGAATTTTGCTGAAATGCAGATTAACTTAATTTTATATTGCATCTTGGTAAATGGGTTGAATAAAACAAAAGGAAAAAAATTTAAATATATTAAGAAGAAATTGCATCCTTTAACAAAAATATTGAAAGAGATTTTTTGTGAATTTGATAAGAATGAAATACACAAAGAAAGAACCTTTATTTTTCCATTAAGGTCGCCTAATGCTACTCATGATGAATTTTATATTATTAATTACAAAGATGATTTGTTAGAAAGATCTTTTGGTTGTTATGATGCTATTACTTATTCTGATGATGAAATTTTTGATGATATTCATAATGGAGAATATGATAGAGATGAATATAAATATGAAAAAGATTATGATATAAAGAGTATGTTTTTACATAGTAATCGTAACAAAGATGAAGAAGATGAAAGGAAATCTAAATATTATAGTATCGTTTTAGATGAGTCTTTACATGGGGGTGGGGAAGAATATAAACTTTAAAAATGCAGTTGTCAAGTTACGATCGTCTCTCATCAGAAAATATTATTTTAAGAATTCAAAGTAAACTATGACGTCAATGCATTCCAGAGTTCCCTAGCAATTTCAATCGCTGAAAGTAAACTCAAAATCTATTTTCAGTTTTGCCGGTTGCCAGGGAACTCTGGAATGCAATCTATTGTTTTCAATGAAACGTGAGGTTATTTTTGATGAGATCATAATCAGGGGGTTTCCCTTTAAAATAATCTAAACAAATACTAAAATGGAATATCAAAACCCCGAGGACCAAGATTTCATTGTTGAAGATGGTTATAAACATGATAAAGATCCTGATTATGTTCCTGAGGAAGAGGAATCATCATCCGATGATGAAAAATATGTTGTAAAAGGAAAAGATTTTCAGAAACTGAGCAAAAAGGCAAAAAAACTCGGCGCCGAATCTCTTGATTATTCAAAGCGGAAAAATAACAAGTACGTGGTGAAGCTGCCAAGCGGAAAGAATTTGCATTTTGGCTCGTCGCAACATCCAGACTATTTAATTCACAAAGATAACGAGCGAAAAGAAAAATATCTTTCTCGGGCGATGAAGATCAAAAATAAAAAAGGTGAGTTGACTTATGAAAATCCTGAATCGGCTAATTTTTGGAGTGTTAATCTGCTTTGGTCGGGAAAATAGAGTTTTGAAGAGAAAAGATGAAAAAAGAATTTATTTTGTTTAAAGGTTTGAAATATTAATAAAATGAGAATCAAGACACCATTAACAGAGGAGGAATTAAAAAAACTTTCTTCTTTTTTTAAAAGATATTTTGATAGTTCGAGAGAGAGACTTTTTCCAGAGGGAGAAGAAGAAAAAGAATTTATTTCTTTTCTTGTGGAAGATGAAGAAGTTAATTCATTATTTGTTAATGAATATGGAGAAGGGTTTATTGCTAAAATGATGAAAATTGGCGTGGAAGAATATCTTAAGTCTCTTTTGAAAGAGATAAGAAAGGAGTGAATAATCTGTTTTGGTTGGGGAAAGAGTTTTGAAGCAGAAAAAAAATAAATTAAAGGTTTGAAAAAATAATAAAAATGGGATTCAAGTCGACACCAACAAGTGAAGATATTACCAAGCAAATTAACGAAAAATTGAAATTAATTTATTCTTCTTCACCTTCAAGAAGTTTGTGGCCAACAATAAGATCTTCTCCAGCGAGGGATAATGAAAAAGAATTTAATTCAATACTTGAACAAGTTGAAGAATTGATTTCAAAATATGATAAAAATCCTCATCTTGGAATAGGAGGAGGAAATTTCAATCAAAAGTTTCCTGGAATAGTGGATTTTTTGTATGAAGCGGGTGATCTTGAAGAAAAGAAAACTGAGGCGACACAAATTTCAAAAGATATCCAAAAAAGATTTATTTCTGTTGCAGATAAGTTGTGGGATTATTGTGACCCAGTTGAGTTTTAAGTCTTATATCATTTTTGATATAAGACTGTGAAACAGAAAAATAGAAATGAAGTTTAAAAATAAAAAAACCAATAAATAAGGATGGCCACTGATCTAACTAATCTTTCTATTTCAGAGCTAAAAAAAATAAAAAAAAATATAAAAAAAGAAATCAAAGATGATTATAAACAAAAGTTGATTGATGATATAAATAAACTACAAAAAGTAAGAGATAAATTCAAACCCAAATCTAAAACCAAACCGAAAGCCAAACCCAAATCGTATGAAGAATATTATCAGGAGTGTATCAAGAATAAAACAATTCCTCCAGATACTCCATCTTATCTGCGCAAAGCACTTGAGAGAGCTTTGAAAGAATACGAACAGGGAATAGAGAAAGAGAAATCAGCTTTGGAAGGATTTGCTAATAAATACATTGTAAAGGGGCAAACTGATATTACGCCATTCGAGTTTTTCAAATCCAAGGCTGCTTATCTCAAAGAGTTTCTCAGAAATCATCGAAATATTAAAGTCAGATTTGTTCTTGTTTGCATGATGGAGCAAATGGGGAAGTCAAGCGATGGAAAGACAAGTCTTTCCATTCAAGATAAAGCTTATTTTAATTCTGAAACACATATCAATCTTGAATCATCCGATGTAAAAAAAATACTGACCAGGGTTATTCGCTCCATAATTGAAAAGATTGCAATTTATCAGAAGAATGGAAGTGGTTGGTATTTCAGGGAAATAATCCATCTTGAGATACACACTGCCGATTACAATCCAATGAGAGGATCATCTTATATTCCACTTCCAGATTGGATAATGCGAAAGAAAGCGATAGTAAGCATTCGAAACAAAGATGAGAAATGCTTTTTATGGTGTGTATTGAGATATCTTTATCCAAGAGACAAAAATGATTTTCGATTGACAGATTTGAAGCAAAAAGAAAATAGTTTGAATACAAAAGGAATAAAATTTCCAGTCAAATTAAAAGACATTTCAAAATTCGAAAAACTCAATCCAGATATCCCAGGGATAAATGTGTTTTCAGTCAATGAGAGAAACAAGTTTTACCCTCTCCGAATGGCACAGAGAGATCCTCAGAAAACAATTGATTTGTTTTTGTTTGAGAAAGATGGCAAGTATCATTATTCTCTTATCAAAAGTTTTTCAAGATTATTCCGATCTCAAATAACATCGCGAACGAATGGTCGAATACACATTTGTAAAAGATGCTTCTCTCATTTTTCAAAGGAAGAATCATTTCAGCGTCATATTGAATATTGTTCTTCCAATGAATCAGTTGTTGTAAAAATGCCACCAAAAAATTCGAAGTTAGAATTCAAAAATTATTTTAAACAACTTCCAATACCTTTTGTGGTTTACGCCGATTTTGAATGTTTTACCAAATCCTTGGAAACGTGCAAACCCAATCCAGCAGGTTCATATACACTTGGTTACCAGAAGCACGAACCATCGGGGTTTTGTTTCTATATCAAGGGAATAGTCCCAAATATTTTTAAACCAATCTGTTTTACAAAACAGAAAGAAAGTGATAATGTTGCTGAAATATTTGTTTCAAAACTTGCAATGATAACGCAAAAACTCTTTGATGATTTTTATCGACATCCAAAACCTCTCAGATTAACTGAGGAAGAACAGAAATCTTTCAAAGAAGCCAGTATCTGTCATATTTGTTCAAAAGAATTAAAAGATGATAAAGTCCGTGATCATTGTCATTTTACCGGGGAATATCGAGGAGCTGCGCATAACAGCTGCAATCTTCAATGCAGAAAACCATTGATATTGCCTGTTATATTTCACAATCTTCAAGGATACGATGCGCATTTGTTTATAAAAAAACTTTCAGGTTTGAAGGGCGAGTTGAATTGTATTCCATCGACTGAGGAGAAGTATATAAGTTTTTCAAAGAAGATCAAAGTCGACGAATACAGATCTCGGAAAACTGGAGAGATGGTGACTTTGAATTTTGAAATCAGATTCATTGATTCGTTCAAGTTTCTTCAGACGAGTCTTGCAAATCTTGTTGGAAATCTGCAACCGGATGATTTTCAAAATACAAAAGAGATAATGAAAGATAATATTGAACTTCTCTTTCGAAAAGGTGTTTATCCCTATGACTACGTTTCATCTCTTGAAAAACTGACTGAAACACAACTTCCAACCAAAGAGCAATTTTATTCAAGATTGAATGATGAAGACATTTCGGAAGAAGATTACAGTCACGCAATCAATGTTTGGAATACGTTCAAATGCCAAACAATCAGAGATTATCACGATCTTTATCTCAAGTCTGATGTATTGCTTCTGGCAGATGTTTTTGAAAACTTTCGAAGGACATGCCTGAAGCATTACAAACTGGATCCAGCGCATTATTATACATCTCCTGGATTGGCTTGGGATGCTTGTTTGAAAGAAACTGGACAACAACTTGAATTGCTGTGCGATTATGATATGTTGATGATGTTTGAGAGAGGAATCAGAGGTGGAATGACGCATATAGCAAAAAGATATTCAGAAGCGAATAACAAATACATGAAAAACTTTGACCCAGACAAGCCTTCTAAATACATTCAATATCTTGATGCTAATAATCTCTATGGTTGGGCAATGTCTCAATCTCTTCCCACTAATGGATTTAAATGGATTTCCAATTTGACAAAAGAAAAGGTGATGGAAATTCTTGAAAAAACAAATAGCAGCATGAATGACATGGGAAAGACTGGTTACATATTCGAGGTTGATTTAGAGTATCCAAAAGAACTTTGGAAGTCACACAACGATTACCCTCTTGCTCCAGAGAAGATGAAAGTAGGTGGAGTGGAGAAACTTATTTCTCACTTTAAACCTCATAAAAAATATGTTATTCATTATCGAAATCTGAGGCAGTGTCTTGAACTGGGTTTGAAAATCACAGCTGTACACCGAGGAATTTCTTTCAATCAAAGTTCTTGGATGGAGCCCTATATCAGGAAAAACACAGAACTTCGCAAAACAGCGGCAAACAGCTTTGAGAAAGACTTTTTTAAGTTACTAAATAATTCTGTGTTTGGAAAGACTATAGAGAATATTAGAAAAAGACAAAATGTTTTTCTGGTTGATAATCGAGAAAAAGCTTCGAAATTATCATGCAAACCTAATTTCGAAAGATTGAATATTTTTGATCGGAATTTAGTTGCGATTCACCTGAAAAAGACGGAGGTCTATTTTAACAAACCTGTGTATGTCGGCCAGGCGATATTAGATCTGTCAAAGCTGTTAATGTTTGATTTTAATTATAACTACATAAGAAATAAATATTCTTACAAAAAAGCCAGGTTGCTATTTACAGATACAGATTCCCTCATGTATGAATTAAAAACCGACGATTTTTATGCGGATATTTCAGCAGATATAAAAGCCAGGTTTGACACATCGGATTTCCCACAGGGGCATGAGTCAGGAATACTGACGGGAGTTAACAAGAAAGTGATTGGGAAGTTCAAAGATGAAGTTGCTGGTCGGCAAATAACTCATTTTGTTGGTCTCAGGCCGAAAATGTATTCTTTCAAAATCGAAGACTCTAATACTACCAAGAAATTAAAAGGAATTAAGAAAAATGTTATCAAAAAAAAGATTGAGTTTGAAGATTACGTTGATTGTTTAAAAACAGGCAAAAAACAAATGCGCAGTATGAATGTAATAAAAAGCGAGAACCATGAGATATTTTCAAAGGAAGTTAATAAATTAGCTTTGAGTGCAGATGATGATAAGAGAGAGATTATGGAGGATAAAGTTAATACTCAAGCGATTAGATAAAAAAGGTTTAAAGATTTTATATTTAAAAAATATAAAATCATGACGAATCGAGAATTTATTGAGTTTAAAAATGTTAAATTTTATTGGCACCCAAAATACAAATATTATTTAACTAGCAGGTGCGGCCAAATACTCAGTTTAAAAAGAAAGGAAAAAAAGATTTTAAAATTATGCCTAAAAAACAATGGTTATTTATGCTTTCAAATATTTGAAAATAAAACTTATAAAGATTATTCTCTTCATAGATATGTGTTTGAGACATTTAAGGGGGAAATTCCAAAAGGAATGCACATTGATCATTGTGACAACAATAGAAAAAATAATTCTATCTCTAATCTTCAATTGCTTACTCCAAAAGAAAATGCTAGAAAATCTTGTTGTAAAAAAGTTTATTCATTAAACTTGGAAACGAAAGAAAAAAAGATTTTTGATTCTTTGTCACAAGCTTCTGAATTTTATCAAATTATTATTTCATCAATTACATTAAACTGCCAGAAAAAGATAAAATTTTGCAAATCCAAAAAAGATGGGCAAAGATACAAATTCTCTTATTTATAAATTTATTTGTTTAAACTAATAATAAAATGTCTTTCACCGAAGCTGAAATAAAAAAATATTTGGATATAATTCATAAATACACAAAATCACCAAAAAAGGAAACCGATCGAAAGATCTCTTGTTGTAACTGTCAAGAAAAAGAATTTGATTTGGTTGCAGGCTATGTATTTTGTATGAATTGCGGAAAACAAAACGGGCGTTATTTTGATTCATTTGACAAACGAGACCAGGATCGATTGCTTTTCCGAAAGAAAAGTATCTATCAGCGCAAGTATCATTTTGAAAAGAAAGTCAAACAAGTCTCAAAAAGATTAAATCTCTCCGAAGATGAGAAATACAATCTGTATTCAAAACTGATGGAAATAGACAACAAAATCATGGAAGAATTAAATAAACAATTCAAAAGAAAAAGAAGCATTAATGTCATATTCCTTATAAAAAAAATCCTGGAAGAAATGAATAATCTCAAACACAGTCTTGTCGAACTTAGTATTGGAGATCAAACTATGGAAAATTATGAGAAGTGGTGGCATAGTTACAAATCACTCAATACCTCTGTGAAAAATCCAGTAAATAATCCCAGTCAAATACCCAAGAACTTCAGACTTGATTGGTGAGTTGAAAGTGTAAACACAACCTCGTCCAAGATTGAAATGTTTTTTGAATTCGCGAAAAGCGAGATTGAAAATAAGATGATTAGATAGTATTGATGAGTTTGATCTGCAACTGTGTCTAAAGTCAGATAGTTTGTAAAGGATTTGATTAAAGCTCAATTTTTGAGTGAAGTATTTTATATATAAGTACTGATAAACCAAACAGGCCTTGATAAAGTTGTCGTCGTAGAATTTTGTTTTATGAGAAGGAAAATAGAAGTTAACATAAGCAATAATTGAGTTTATCATTTATATCTAGATTAGATATAAATGAAAAATATTATTACTAATTAAAATAAATAAATAAATTATTTTTTTTTATAATAATATAAAAATAATTTTAAAAATTATATTTTGAATAAACCTTTTTCAATATTATTGATTCTAACATCTTCTATCTAACTAAAGATAGAAGATGAAAAATATTATTACTAATTAAAATAAATAAATAAATTATTTTTTTTTATAATAATATAAAAATACTTTTAAAAATTATATTTTGAATAAACCTTTTTCAATATTATTTTTTATTTTATCTTTGATTATTTTTACATTATTCAAGTCGTTTGGATTCGCATATTTAAAAGTGTATTTATTCCTATCTAATTTGGACGTTGCTGTTTTCCTCTTTCCATCTGCGATTAGTTTAATAGATCCAGCATTAATCTGAAGTGCTTTAGAAGCCTGATATATCGAATTAAAAAATCTGTTTTCATTGGTTGTCAGATTAGTTGCCATAATTTTTCTGGATTCTCCTTCTGGATTAGATGATTCATTTAGAATTCTTTTTAAGTTATCTGGCCTGTTATTTAGTTTGTTTCCGTCAATGTGAATTATCCTGAAGTATTTATTTGTTTCCTCGTTATTGAATGCTTTCCAGATAAATTCATGTTTCAGGAGACTTATTGAGTTTGAATCTTTTGGTCGAATGGATATTCTGAGATAACCATTCTGAGATGGTTTTCCAAGATCTTTTTTATTCTTGATGTTATAAACGCCTCCATTTCTTGTTGTAAAGTAATTTGAAAAGGTTGGATGAAAATACATCTCCATGATTGAAAAATATAAATACGAATTTAAATAAATCAATTTTATTTTATAGATAAATAAAAAATAAAATAAGAATTTATTTATAAAATAGTAATAATATTTTACAAATATTTTTTATTATATTTTTTTGAGAATCTATCTGCAACTGGAGATTGATCGATAATCATTTCATCTATCAGTTTCATTCGATCTACGAATTCTTGTTTGTTAAACTCATCACCTCTCAAAGCCGATCTCAGTTCAACCAATACTTTCTCATAGGTTGTAAATGCTATTTGTGACATTTCAATCTTTTTCTTGTAATTCTTCATTTTTGAAACCGAACTCACCAAGACTCCAAGACCATTGATAACGCCCAGGATTATTGGATTGAGTGTTATTCCTCCGGCAATAGTTCCCACTACAACCAGTCCTCCTCCGGACAGAGTAAGTGTTTCATCAAGAATTTTGTATCGCTTGAAAGATTTCTTGAAACACCAGAATTTCTTGTGATAATGTTTGTAGAAGTCTTTGAGAGTTTTGATCTCTGATTCTGTTAGTGAGTTATCAATGTGATTAAATTCAAACAAGTCTTTCATTTATTATTAAAGTATATAACTTCCATTTATTTTCTCTTGAATCATTATCCTTTTGAATGCCTCAGAGTCAAAGTCGTAAAAATTAGGAGAGAACATAATTTTATTCAAAACTCCATCTTCGGTTGTAAAGTCAAAATCTTGATTGGGTACGTAATTAGCGCTATCTATAGTTAATGTTGAGCTGAGGTTACTCAAGTTAACTTTTGTAACAATTGTATCAACACTATGCGCCAACCATAAAACAATTTTTTTTCCACCAAAACCATTTGGTAAACTAAAAAATTGTCTTTTACTAGATGTAAGTAAAGTTAAATAACCGGCAGCTTTAGTATAATTTAAACTCATAAGATGTTGATTATTTTGTTTATTTTTCTTAACCAAAGCAAAATCTCTGTTATCCCAGTGATAAAAAACCAGGCACAGGGTATAATTTCTGAAATTATCAGAGGGATTTAAAGTAATGGTGTAATTATTAATATTTAATCCTTCCTTTTTGATATTACTCAAGTCTTTATCTGGGATGGTAATACCATTCAAATTATGAAAGTTATTCAGGCCACTAATTACAATACCAGATGCGCCTCTTTTTAATTCGTAATTATTTGCATCTGTAAAATCATAAATTTGTTCAAAGAATCGACTATAAACATGGTTTATCGTAAAAGGAATCAGCTCTTTTACCATTCCAACTGTTGCAGCACTACTATTCAGATTTCTATTGAGAGCAAGGTTCAATATACTTTTATTATTTGCGTTAATATCAACATTGTACTTTACTTGCGATCCAAGAATTTCAAATGATTTATGATAGTCATAAACTTTATCTGGGTCGATATTGCTAACTTTGCTCATAATACCATAAGCAATCATGTAAACACCAGAAAACTGAATTGGATACACAGCCAGATCATTTCCATTATTTGGAATACTTACCAAAATGTGAATAAAGAATCTGTTTCCAGTTGTCAACTTCTTGAAATTAATCAAGACTCTATGATAATACATAAATTGTGTTTGGCTTTTTGAATCGGTGAAACTATGTTGAAGTTTTTTTACACTAACATTTCCAAGTTGCAATCCTTGTGACGTGTTGTTATCAACACTTATCTGAGTTTTATGCCAAAGTTGATAATCAATGTTAAGTATTTCAAGACAAAGGGTATAATCAGCACCTCCAACCAGTCTAAAGAAATTAAGCCCAATCTTGTACTTATAACCACCTTGAAAATTCTTTAGTATTGTTGTATAAAGAACTTTTGTATTGTATTCGTGAAAGTTTCCTTTAAGAGTTGGAAGGAAAGTTATCTTTTTTGGAATAAAACTGGTTCTATTATCTATTTCATCTGTCCATTGAGTTGGACTTGTCATCAGAAAAGCAAACTCATCCTTATAATGACTTGGTTGAACTTGAGTTTGGTGCAGATGTCTGTCAACATATTTTTTGGAGGCTGCATCCGAATCTGAAGCTGGATCTTCAAGATTAATTATTTTATGTCCACCGATATTAAGATCTGAAGTCATGGCCCTACTCCCATCTTTTTTAAAGAAAGAACTGAAATCTTGGTTAGAAAGGCTATCATCAACGTATTTTTTGGGAACGGCATCTGTGTTGTTTGTTGGTGTAACAAGATTAAATATTTTTTTATTATTCATGTTCAAATGATTTGTCATTGTATTTGATCCATCAACGTGAAGATAAGCAAGATCACCGTAAGCCAATGGTATTGGTTGTTTGGAACCAGTTGGATTTGGAAGATTAAAAATTCTTTTGTTATTCATATCCAAATTTCCAGTCATTTGTCTTGTTCCATCAAGTTTCAAAAATACACTGCCATCAACTTTGGAGTCGTCAACATATTTTTTATTTGCAGCATCATCATTGTTTGAAGGTGTTTTGAGTTTTGTGATTGAGAATTGACTTTTCATATCAATATTTGAATCCACTGTCAAAAGTGATGTTTTTCCACCTCCAGAATTGGTATCAACATATTTCTTGGTTGCTGAATCTGTGTCAGATGTTGGTGCTCCAACATTTGTCAATTTCTTTCCAACCATATCATAATTTCCATCTGCGGTGAGATTAAACCCAACACCTGGAGCTCCTTGAACTCCTTTGACAAATTGAAAGTGATTAGAAGAGTGTTCGTTAAATATTCCCATCTTATTTATTGTTTATATAATCAGTAAAGTTTTTTGATACGCGCTTCTTTGGTTTATCAATATAAAGAAATGAGAATGGTTTTCGTGTAGCCTCTTTATACATATCTTTATCAACTCCCAATTCAGATGATATTCTGTTTGCTTCTCTGGAAGATGGAAATTCGTACAAACAATAATGAGAACAATTCAATCTAATATCTTTTGGAGTTTTGTAAAATGATTGACTCAGATAAATCACCGAACAATTCTTATGTCGACCTTGAATAAAATAATCAACGATTTGTCTCTGATTTTTATCACAGACATAATCATCAAATATCACAAGTTTTTGATTGTCTTCGAAATCCATTTCTGTTACAGGAGTTATTTCATCATTACTCACAGAAAGGATTTCATAACCGAGTTTATGTGACATGTCTCTCATTTTTTGCATCAACCTCTTGTACTTATCCTGCTCCAAATTTCGAGCGTAAAGATAAATCTCATCGTAATACAACAGAGGTTTCATTAGCATATGGAAGAGCAAATTAGTTTTACCACTTCCACTATTTCCACAAATCAACATTCGAAATTTATCCGATGGCATGAAAGGAAACAGTTGTTTGAATTTCTTTTCTCCTTCATCTCTGCTATCATAATTTGGTATTTCCATTTTATATAATAAATATATAAATGGATATTGAAGAAGTAAAAAAATATTCACAAAATAAGATTGAAGCTGATAATCTTATTAAGCAGGTAAGACAGCAAATAAAAGAGACTACTTGGGAAAAACAGAATCTGAGAGAAGGATTTACTGAAACATTCAAACCTCTGATTTCTCAGTTTGAAAAACCTGATGATCCAAAAGGACAAAATATTTTTACTCAAAACCAGGAAATGCTGCGAAATCAGTTGGCTCTTACAAAAGGTCTCAAAGAAAATCAGAAAGCTATTACTCAAGGTTTTAGTCAGTTTGAACGTTTGGCTGATATGAAAGAATTACCACAAATAGAAGAAGATAATCAAGAACAATCAGGTACTGATCAATCAAAAAAAACTCCTATAACTTACAACCTTGAAAAAAATTTTGAAAAAAATGAGTTAGATTATTTAAGTAATTTTGATTATCCAAGGCCAAATAATTTTATTGATGTTAATCCTAGAACACTAGAAGATATTTATGAACAAGTAAATAATGAAAAAACTATAACGGGTAATTTGATTGGAGCTTTGAAAAGAACAAAAAATAAAACAGAATCTGAAAAATTAGAACTTACTGCTTATATACAACAACATAAAATATTAAGTAAATATAAAAATATCCTTAATTTGTATTTAAAATCAATTGATCTAAAAGTAGGAGAAGGTCGAGTCCAACGAGGACGGGGTCTTTACTTCTCCCCCCAAGAACTACTTCATAGATTTGAGTTACTCAATGGATCTCTTGTTGCAGGAAACAATGGTGTGCTGCCTGAGTTTATTCAAATAGCTCATCGACTCCGAGATCTCGGGATCCTGTCTAATAACCAACTTAATGCTCTCCTTAGAAAAGTTATCTGAACATAGTATAAATGAATGAAAGTGCTATTCATATTTCCTCTGTCAAAAGAGAAAAAATAGGTGTAAACAAATCTCACGATTTCTTGGTCAAATTTAATCCTCCTTTGAAACTTGACCCACAATTCAGGCATTTTCTCGCCTTGGACAGGTTATCGATGACTTACTCTTGGTATAACATCCGGAGTAGTTACAAAAACAACACAATTAAATACACCCATGATGGAACAACATGGCAGACTATTACCTTTTCAGATGGAATGTATTCCTATTCTGACATTAATGACTACATTCATCAGTACATGGAACAAAAAAATCATCACACAACAGACGCAAAGGGTGTGAAGAATTACTCGATAAATCTGTCTTTCATTCTCTCCACTTATCGAGTCCTGGTAACACTTGAGGGAAGTTTTCAACTCGATCTGAGAGGAACAAATTTCGGAGAACTCATTGGATTTGAGAAGAAACTCGTGACCAAAACTGAATATGGAACCAAGCTTCCAAATATTACAAAATCAATTGACTCTCTTAACATAAACTGTAGTGCTATAAAAGACTCCGTTGTAAATGGTGTTAATACAAACACAATTGCTGTTATTCCAACTGATAATTTGACAAGGTCGTATCCTTTTACTTTTGAACCAAAAAGAACACTGTACTGTCCTGTCAGTTCTAATAATATTTCAGAAATGCATATAACAGTAAATGATTCACTCGGTCAACCTATTGACTTGAATGGAATTGATTGGTTTATGACACTGTTGCTTCGCCATACTGAAGATAGCAATGTTGTATAATTATATAAATAAAATGATGCGACAATCAGAGTTTAAAAAAAAATACGATTTTGAAACACAAAAGTTTTCAAGAAAACATATATATGGAGAAGGAATAATGGATTCGGTAAAATCTTTTCTTACTAAAAAACCAACCAAAAAAAGGTAACATTTGCTCCACCTCCCAAACCAACCCCCACTGCAACTAAAAAGGCTGGTGACAAAATAGTAAAAATGCTTTCTGGTAAAAATCCTCCATCTCGTAAAACAAATAATCGGCAAGAAATCAATAATAGAGTGCTACAAATTATGTCTGGATCTGGAAAAAATTAATATAATCTATTTATTAAAATGAAGTCTTTTAGAAACCCAAAATATCTTGAAAGATATGAAGATGTTGTTTTTGACCTCGAACAAGCCTTGGATGTTGCACCAGCAAATAATACAACCCAAAACAAAACAGGACATAGATTTGTAGCCGATAACTCAGGCGAGGCAACACCATTTGATTGGTATAACGCGAGACTTTCGGTAGATTTCAAAGTTAATGGATTAGCAGGTGGAGCTAATATCGATGCGGACGGAGATAATTTGGGAATAGTAAATGGTTCCGGTTCTCTCATCGAAAAGTTAACTATCTTGGCAAACGGACGAGATGTTTATAGTTGTAATTATGCAAATCACGTTGTAAATATTAAAAATTTACTTGAGTATAATCCCTCTTACGCTGAGAGTGTTGCAACAAATGAATTTTTCTATCTTGACACATCACGAAATGCTAATAGAACAGAATTTGCTCTCAATGCCACTCCAGTTGTAACTGGAAGAAATGCAAATTACAACAAAGGTTTTGCCTTGAGAAAAGTTGTTTTGGGTGATTCAGCAACAGTGCATTGTGAAATTCCTCTCAACAGATATTCATTTTTTGAAGCACTTGAGGACAAGCTGCTTCCAAATACAAAAATTGAGTTAAATATTGAATTAGAATCGGATAACAATGTTCTTTGGAGAACTGGAGGAGCAGACTGCAGAGTTATTTTAACAAGATTTCAACTATTTGTTCCAAGATTAGTATTCAACTCGGACGGTCAAAAAATTTACTCTGCTAATTACCTTAAACCCTACAATTGGACTTATCTCAATGAAGTAGTTGAAAGATCAAATAATGGACAGCAACAAACAGGACAATTCAGAATTACAAATGGTATTTCAAAACCACGTCATGTGTTTATTTGGGCAATTAACACAGCCAATATTAATATACAAACAGCAAATCCATTTTTGTACAACACTTTTGATCTTCCAAACAATGCTAATATTTCACGTTGCTACCTCGAGGTTGGAAATGGGAATGAATATCCTGATATTCACTTTAAACCAGCTACAGATCCAGCAAGAGTTTTCCGAGAAGTGATGAATTATGTTTATGCTAACAATGACTTTCAAGGAGGCACTCTTCTCAATAGATCAAATTTTGAAAATCTTTTCCCATTTGTTTATTTTGATCTTACAAAACAAAAATTAGACTTGAAAGATGGAGTTACAAAATTATCTTTTCATTACGAACTAAGCGCCAATCCAGACAATGATTATAATATTTACGCTCTTGTTCTTCACGAAAGAGAAGCAGAAATAGAACAGAAAAGTGGAAAACTACTTCTTAGAGCTTGAGAAAAAAATTAATATAACTTAATATATAAAATGACAACTTATATTGAATACGGGGTAAAACTTTCAGATGGCCAAAAATCAAAACTTTTAAGTGCAATTCAAAATAAATCACAACTAACACTTCGATTAAAACATTCTCATCTCAGTGGGCCTGATGAGTTAATGTTGACCCAAAGACAGATTGAAAAGATAAAAAAATCACTTGCAAATGGAACAGGATCAGACTTGAAAATAAGCCAAACACAAATCAAAAGTTTAGTAAAGCACGGGGGAAACCTTTTCACAAGTCTGGCAAGAATTGGTGCTAAACTTCTTCCCCTTGCAGTAAAGGGAGTTTCAAAAGTTGCTCCTGCACTTGCTACTGGAGCTGCAAATGCACTTGGAGAAATAGGATTAAAAAAACTGTTTGGACGAGGTATTCCAATTCCAAAAAAGTTTTTCCCATTTCTTCCTCCTTTTGCAAGTGAGTTTACCAAGGCACAAATAGATCAAATCAACAAAGTTTTCAAGACAGGAGGACGACTGGTTATCAAACCAACTCAAAAACAAATAGAAGGTGGATTATTGGGAACACTAGCAGCGATTGGAATACCAGCAGCAATAAGTCTGCTTCCAAAGTTGTTTGGATCAGGTCTTCAGGTTGACAGGGGATCGTCAACTAACACAAGAAGTGTTTATGTTCCACCCACACAAGGAGAGGGTTACTATCCACCCCCCTTTATTGGAACTTGGGAAAATCCAATAGGAATGGGGGTAAAAAAAAAGGCAAAAAAAAACACCAAAGGCAAAGGAATTCTGTTGGGAAAAAACAGCCCATTCAACTCAATTCCCTTGATAGGAGACATTTTGTGATTAAACCTCTTTCAAACTTTGACTTGATGGATTGGGTAAAAAAACTTAACCTGAGACATTTCAGAGGTATTTACAGTCGAGACAACCTTCCACAAAAGATAAAAAAAGAATGTGGAATAATAAATCTTGATGATATGCAAGGACCTGGCACACACTGGGTTTGTTACAGAAACTTGGATTCAGTTGTTGAATATTTTGATCCATTTGGTTTGATAATGCCGAATGAGGCTTTGAAATATTTCAGGTCTTCTGGAAAACAAATTATTTATTCCTTGGATGAAATACAAAATCGAAACACTGTTCTTTGCGGTTATTGGTGCCTTTACTACTTGTTTGAGAGACAGAATGGAAAAAGTATTCTTGATGTAATTCATAATCCTCATTTTGATAATGACAACAGTGATTTTATAAAAGAATACTTTGGAGGATAAAGATTCTTACAAAATATAAAAAGAAAATCTTTTTATATTATAAATAAAAAAATAAATTTAATTTATATTAATTAAATTAGTAATAATATTTTTCAAGATTTAATCTGAATCCACTGGTGAATTCTTAATCTTTCTGACCTTCTCAACTTTTCTTTCCAATTCTTTTACTGTATCAACAATAGAATCAAATTTTGTGTAAATATCAATAAGTCGGAAAAGTTTCTTCTTTTTATCGGATTTAATTTTCAACCAAGAATACTCTCCTTTTCGTATTTTTTCCCACATCTCACATTCACCAACCATTAAAACTCGTGAAAGATCTGCATTTTTACTCCGAAGAATCTCAAACTCTTCAATTATCTTTGTTCTTACTTCTTTCTCAAAATCTTTGAGTGTTTCAACATCCATATTTTTTTCTATCTCTGAAAAGAATTTGGCTTCCATTTATATCTAGTTTATATTAATTCTCCTATCAATCTTTCTTTTAAAAGTTGTTCAAAATTACTTGTTTTTTCAGATAATTCTACAATCACTTCAAATATTTTTAAGAATCGATAATCGTTTTCCATACTTGTTATAATAACCTTGTCATAACACTCATCTAATTTAATACAAATCTTCTCAAGTTCACTTTTTACGAATTTATCCCTCAGTGACATTTTATCTAAACATTATACTAAATGAAAGAATCATATTGCATCAAAGATAAAACAGTAACACCTTGCACCGAACCAAGTGGTTACCAAACTGATAAAAGAGGAAGAAAACAATTCTTTTGTCATTGCGCGGTTTGTGGAATTAAAAAGGTGAGATATGTTAAAATGGGCCAAACTGGAGCTGGGGGAAAGAAAAGAAAAACTAAGAAGAAGACAAAAAACTAATAAGCCCGTCTGAGAAGGCGGGCAAGCAATCTGGAGGAGATCTCTTTGACACTGTTGTTGGAACAGCTGCAGAAGCATTCACTGAACATGCTCTTCCTTGGTTGGGAAAAAAAACACTCGAAATGGGTCGATATGGAGCTAGTGAAGCTATGAGAAATAAAAAACTTCAAAAAAAAGCTGTAAATTACGGAATCAATAAACTGACACCATTTATTCAAGATTCTGTTGGATCGGCACTGGATCAATTATCAACCAAAGTCAGACCTAAAAAAAGATATAAAACCAACAGACGCGATTTGGATGGAGCTGGAATTGATCCAATGACTGTTGTAAAAAAAGCGCCAGAAATTGCAATGTCAACTACGCAAGAATTGATACCATCTTTGAAACCAGTTTACGACAGATATAAATCTGGCGATATCATGAAATCAGCTTTTGGATCGGAACATGGTGTGACATCTGGTAAATTCTGGAGAAGACCCACAGCCGCTGAAGAAGCTAAGATGGGAATTATAAAAAAGGGTTCTAATCCAGAATTATTTTTTAAGTTTGAAAAACCTTCACGAAGAATGAAAAAGTCAAGATTTTTTGAAAACAATCCAGAAGCTCTGGCAGATATGAATAATATCATTTCATCCAATCCTGACACATGGCCTCAGATCCTGAGAACCAAATATCAGATTATTATTGACGATCACTTCTGGGAAAATAATCCTCTGACAAGTTTTGGAAGTGGAGTTGATATTCACAAATGGATAGGAAAACTCCCAAAACCAAAAGCAGGTTGGACTCCAGGACAATACAAGTATATGGGTCCTTATAATCCTCTTGAAAAACAAGTAACTTACGATCCAAATACCGGAGAAGTAACTGAGTGGCACGTCAAACCTTTCAACAAAGTTGATGAAATTGCAGCTTATCATGATATTTGTTATGATATGGGAAAAAACAAAGGTGATTGCGACAGAGAAATGGTAGAATCTTTGAATCAGATTCCCTATGGTGAAATGCCAAAATGGGGATCAACTGCTCGATTCTTGATTAACACAAAACAAAAACTTGGACTTGGACTTCAAAAAAACGCGCGTCGGCGTTGAGGAGTGATTGGTCTCAACAACTTGCCGACGAACTTCACAAACCAATCACAAGAAACTTTCAAAAGAGATCAGTAATCTCAAATGGAATTGATGATATCTGGGCTGCTGATTTGGTAGAAATGCAAAAGTTCAGCAAGTGGAACAGGGGGATAAAGTATTTGCTGATGGTCATTGATGTGTTTAGCAAGTATGGTTGGATAAGAGGTCTGAAAGACAAAAAAACTGAAACTGTCAGTGAAGCATTTGATGATATTTTTGAAAGAGGCCGACAACCAAAGATGTTGTGGACTGATAAAGGTTCTGAGTTTATCAGCAAACACTTCAAAGATTTTCTGAAGAAAAAAGATATCAAACTATATCACACTGAAAATGAAGAGAAATCTAGTGTTGTTGAGAGATGGAACAGGACAATGAAAAACAAGATGTGGAAAATGTTCTCTGTGAATAACAACACTGTATTCGCGGATAAGATAGATAAACTGGTTAATGATTACAATAATACGAGACATTCTAGTATTAAAATGACTCCTGTTGAAGCGAGTAAAAAGAAGAATGAAAAAACAGTTTGGTCGAATTTGTATGGTGAATCTATCTTCTTGAAACCTGAGAAACCAAAGTTTGAGATTGGCGACCATGTTAGAATTTCAAAGTACAAAAGAAAGGTATTTGATAAAGGTTACACACCAAACTGGACAGAAGAAATATTTGTGATTAAACAGATTAATCCAACAAAACCTGTTACATATTCAATCGTTGATCTGATGTCGGAATCGATTAAAGGATCTTTTTACGAACAAGAACTTCAAAAAGCAAAACAGCAGACTTTTAGAATAGAAAAAGTTATCAGAAGAGATAACAAGAAAAAGATGGCATTGGTAAAATGGAGTGGATACCCTGATAAATTTAACTCATGGGTGAGTTTCAAAGACTTGGTTAATTTTTAATACAAATTTTGTATTAAAAATCTCATGTTTGTTCCTCAATGTCGGAAATAATTAAATCCTCAACATTTCCAACCTCAACAGTCACATCATCATCATCACTTTCACTATCAACTTCTTCCTCGGTTATTGTCAAAATAGATTCTCGAGGTTTCAATGGTTTTACATAGCACTCATGAACTTTTATTTGAATAGATGTAACAGTCTTGCTCAAGAATATTCCTTCTACTATCAATGCCATTTTGACATTGCAATACTGATCAATATATTTAAAAGGATTCAAATCTTTCTTCCCCCTGGTCTTGAACAAAGAAAGTATTTTCTTCGACTTCTCAGAGTAAATAAGTTTTGCGTAAAGAACTGGTGCGGCTGACTCATCTTTTTTTGTTTTCTTCTTTCCTTTTTTATCAACAAATTCAACCTGTTTGTAGTAAAGGGGAGAAGACAGGGTTGATGCCATATCAGATCCGTATTCAGTTTCAAGATGTTTGCAGCATAATTCCCTGATATTACTCAATGCATCAAAAAATGCTTTTTCCTCTGTATTTGGTTCGGTATCTTTTCCCCAGAGACAAACTGGAATACTGTAACCAACAAGTTTGTTATTCTCTTGGTTTTTCTTTTCATTTACTCCAAAAGAGAAAAGAAACGGAGTTTCAATTACGAGAGCACCTTTCTTTCCATTTGGGTATTTGACTTCAATTGGGATTCGTTTGTATTTGATTTTGCTATCTTTGACTTTGAATTCTTTGGCTTCATTGAAAATAATATTTTCTGGTGTGAGACGATCGTAACTTGACAACTGCATTTTTATTATTATAATATATTATTTTTTAAATCAAAATTTATTTAAAATATATAATCCTTAATAAAATGATTACTAATGGCCCCGAATTTGATAATTTTGAAGTCAAACCAGGAATGGAATTAGAATCATTCGATATGAAACAAAAAGATAAAATATTTCTTAATCACCCCTTCAAAATTCTCATGTTTTATCTTGGAAAACACCCCCCTTATTACAGCAGATGGGATGGTGTTGATTTGTGTGATTTTTACTTTGAAATGCTTGATGATTACAACAAATACGGTATTAGTTTTAGAAGAAGAGATCATATTTGTGGTTTTGATAACTGTCTTTATATTGTAGAAAACGATAATTCAAAAAAAGATCATGAAATTCATTTCAAAAGTAAATATAATATTATTTCTGTTAATCATTTTGATCTAAAAACTCTTCTTTTTAACAAAGTAAAAAAAATTAACCTTGATGAACTCGACAAAGAATCTGAATCACCTTCATCACCTATTGACTCTGAAGATTCAATTCTTGATATTATTCCTTTCCTTGATGCTGTAGAAAGAATTAACTTAAAAAAACCAGCTTCTGAATGGGAATTATTAGAAAAAATAAGATCAATTAAAAAGAAATACAAAATTACTCAATGGGAATACTTTAAAAGAAAAACAATCAGAGAACAAAAAAATAAATATCTCCAAGTTGCTTTAATGGACCCAAAAGTATATAATAATGACGAACTTTTTGAGGAATTAAGTTTTGGTTTATTAGATGATTTTAATGCAGATTTTGAACATTATGCTCGATTAATGTTTACAAATGAAAAGCATGAAGAGTATCTGAAAAGAAATTTCAAAATAATAATAGACATGTTAAAAAATATTAACTATCTTATTGAAGAAGGAAATAGTGATTATCTTGGAATTATTGATGATTAATCCAAATCCGATAAACATTTCTACAATATATTTATTTCAAAATTATTTTTATATTTATAATTAAACTTTTCTAAATATATTTTGTAATAATATTTATCATAATTCTTTCATCCAATCCACCCCACCCCACCCCCAAAACAAATCCGATAAACATTTCTACAATATATTTATTTCAAAATTATTTTTATATTTATAATTAAACTTTTCTAAATATATTTTGTAATAATATTTATCACATTCGCGATTCAATTATTCTAGAGTAGTTAATAGAGGATGCCTTACCATAAAATTTCACCTCTGATTATTTTCTGTCATTTCCGCGAGCCCGCAGGGCGAGCCGATTAATCCTGTCATTTTTACCAAATTTACAAAAGTTACAAAATTTGAATCAGATTTTTGGATTTTTTTGAGTTAGAATATTTGGAAAAAATGGAAAAAAACTCTGATTATTTTCTGTCATTTTTGTACTAAATGGTTTGGTGACAGAGTTAATCAGGAAATGACAGAAAATAATCAGAGGTGAAATTGAATGGTAAAGCATCCTCTATTAACTACTTTCATCGAGGAAAACAGCAAACACCAGGAAGCTGGCGGCTTAAAATTAAACTTAATTTTTAAGCTTAAAGACTCTAGGATTCTTATAGACACTTAAATACTTGTTTTCGTGAATGAAACTTGTTGTCTCTGTAAATGTTCTACCGAATTATATTTCTGATCTTTTATTTATTGTTAGTTGTCTTTTGCAATTTTCATCGCTTTGCCGCCCTTTGCCGTTATTTGTTTACAGTCGTTCATAAACATCGCTTGCAGGAGTACTCAACGTACCGCACGTATTACACATCGCCGTGACGGTCATAAAACTATCAATAAAAAATAAAGACAATAAATTCTTTATTATGTTGAAGCGTAACTCTGTTAAAATTTCTTTGCAAACTTGGTAGGTGATTTTGGAATTTTTTTGAACGGTTTCGCTAAAAGCCCACGCGTGCTTCGATGGTCCTGAATATTGAATGAATGGAATTACTCTTGAAAAATTGTGAAACTGACTGCTAATTGTCTGAGGTCAGGCGGTCTGTATGATAAAAACAGCGCCTCATAGTACTCTTTCACCTCAGATGTGCTGTATAAAAAGTATAAAAGGTTGATTTGCACGCACCCAGATTTGTTGGCAAGATTTTCTAAAGTAAACTTGTCGAACGTAAAAATTCGGTCTGATTTCTTTTCCAAGAATTTGTTTTCCACGCCTAATCTACCGTGATCAA